>PVJI01003942.1:0-115794 GCA_004026765.1 Micronycteris hirsuta
CTTTCCTTATTCTTGACCTTGGGTAATGTTATTATGATGTGCCTTGGTGTGTTCCTCTTTGGGTCCCACTTCTTTGGGGTTCTCTGAGCTTCTTGGATTTCCAGGAAGCCTATTTCCTTTGCCAGATTTGGGAAGTTCTCGTTCATTATCTGTTCAAAAATACGTTCAATTTCTTGGTGTTCCTCTTGTCCTTCTGGCATCCCTATGATCCGGATGTTGGGTCGTTTACAAACGTCTCTGAGGTTCCCGAGTCCCTCCTCATTTTTTTTGAATTCTTGTTTCTTCCTTCTGGTCCACCCCATTGGTTTGAGTCCCAGCTTCCTTTTTTTCCCTATTGATTCCCTATAAATCTTCCTCCATTATCTTTATCGTATTGTTCCTTTGTTCAACTATTTCTTCCAGTTTTGTGAGCATCCTGATTACCAGTGTTTTAAACTGGGCATCTGTTAATTTGGCTATTTCTTCGTCCGTTAGTTGTAATTTGTTCTGATCTTTCATTTTGGCCATTTTCATTCTTTTTTATCTCGGCGCACCTGTCGGAGTCTTAGGTGTTTGTTGGTGCCTGGCAACCTGGGTCGTTTTTTTTGTGACATTTCCTCTGGGGGCGGGGCCTGGGAGGGAGCAATGGCGTCTGCCGTTTATCGCCACTCCCTATCACCCTCTGCTCCCCAGTTCCCCACTGCCTTTTCTGCCAGTCTCAGCCCTGCTGGTTCCCACTGGCCTCTCCGGTTACGACACCAGCCTGAGAGGTTCACCTGTTGCTCGCAGTAGTGTTTTGTTTAGGCGCTCCCAGGGTGAGTTCCTCCGGGCAAACTGCCTCTCACTCTGCTCCTCTGCTCGGTTCTGCCCCGCTTACCGGCCTGGATGTACGTCCTCCACAACTTCCTGGGTGTCGGACTTCCCTTCAGTTCGATTCTGTCCGTTCTGGTTGTTTATTTTTCGCTATTGAGTTCATTGTTTAAACTCTCTGGTTGTGAGCGGCGGTGCGGTGTGTCCACCTACGCCGCCATCTTGGCAGAAGTTCCCTGGGTGACGTTTTTAAAAAACAAGATGAAAATGCCCCTGAATGGAATGCTTGAGAGGGTCCTGACAGGAAGGCTCTCCTGAAGGCCTTGGCTGACAGAAGTCACGACGGGCTCGTCTAGTGGCAGGGGTGGCACACACACGGCCGGCCGGTCAGCACCAGCTCACTGAACTTGGTTGGCAGTTCTCTGAGCATATTTTCTGCCGTAAGGTGCGGTCACTGCAGCGCCTCCACCTGGACGTGGGCACGCCCTGTGACCCAGCAGCTGCAGTGCCACACACCGGCCCCACAGAACACGGTCACCAAGGAAGAACAGAGGAGCTGTCAGTGCACCACTGTGGGAACAGGCCGTACTGGGCTGCGCGCAGTGTGGGTGATGCAAAGGAGGCCAGCACAGTGGCAGATACTTTATAGTGATGTCTGCACAGAGCAAAGGCAGCAGATTCACCTGTGCTATTAGGAACTGGGAGAGTGGGTGCACCTGGGGAAAGAGGGGTGACCACAGGGACTCAGGGGGCTCCTGGGGGCCAGAAATGTCAGCTCCTCATCAGGTGCTGGTCACATGCTGAATTCAGTTTGTAGGAATGAGAGCTGCACAGTTCTGACAAGTGCACTTTTCTGTACGGACGTCTTATGCGTATGTGTATTTTTAAACATGTTTGTTGATTTTAGAGAGGGAAGAAGGGAGGGAAAAAGAAAAAACATCGATTGGTTGCTTCCTGCATGTACCCTAACCGGGGATCGAACCCACAGCCCAGGTATGTGCCCTGACCGGGAATCAGACTCCCCACCCCTTCGTATGTGGGACAACACTCCAACAACTGAGCCACACTGGACAGGGCTGGACATTATATTCTGCTAATTGTCTTTAACACTTTTCGTACCACTCATGAGTTTTCTCGTGTTTCGCGCGCCATCTGTTAAAGACCGCATCATGAGATGATTTAATTAATGTGCAGTTTGCCCAAAAACCCCCGGTCCCTGGCGTATGTCTGAGAGATTTCTACGAGGCACAAAATGTGTTAAAACCCTTGCCTTCAAAGAGATTACTACTGAGTTGGGGAAGAGTTAAAGACAGCCTGTGGTTAAATGCCACAGGAAACCTCCAGGCAAAACGACCTACAGGGGCTTCTCAGGAGAAGACACACTCAGGGAAGAGGGAGGGACTCGAGGCTGCTGGAGTTTAAGCAGCGCCAAACTGGCACGGAGCACACGCTCTGAGGGGTGCGCCAAGGGAAGGGCGTGTGGGAGCCCCGGCCGCCTGGGCTGCCGTCGGGCTGAGACAGGGCCAGCGGAGGGTGCAGACATTAGCACTGAGCAGGCTAAGCCTGGGTGCTGAGGGCAGGGAGGGCTGGAGGGGACTTGAGGGGACTTCAGGGCACCGCGACCACTCTCCCTGGAGAAGAGGTTGCTGACACCTGAATCATGTTAACCGGACATTTCCAGATGTGGTGCCACCAAGAAAAGTCACACAGGTGTGTGCAAAGTGAACACAGCAAATCCCTCAGGTGCTCAAAACCAAGACAGCCTGGAAAAGCGTGTAGGCCCCAGGGGACACTAGCTAGGCGTTTGCTTCAGGCCACACCCAAGGTGCTTCTGGCTTTACTGTGACAGCACCTGTCCGAGGTGGGAAAGGCTGGCCCCTCCCTGGAGCACCAAGGCTCAGCACCCAGCAGCAGGGGAGTGAGGGCCACTACTGGCCACTTGCCCTCCCTCCGGCCATCGAAGGCGGACCCAGAGCGGTGCTGTTTTCACACAGGGGAGCAGCTTAATCTCAAGCATGAATCCCTGAGCTCCGCCCACCCCAGCCAGTCAGTGGAGTGGTCCTGGTTTCAGGGAACTGCAGGGATAGTGAGGCAGAGAAGCAAGTGCCCCGAGGCAGGCAGGGTGCCTGGCTCCTCACCCCGGGGTTGGATCGGCAGCTGTGGCTAAATCTCCATCCTGGCCGGAGAGCAGGGCAGGCCCCAGGAAAAGCCTCATGGGAACCAAACAGAAGAGCAGCACGTGGAAAGTGAAAGCAAGCAGGAGGCTTTCCGCAAGCACATGTAAATTAGCAGGAGTTCTGTTTAGAGTTGCTCATTAGAGTTGAGTTTTAGAAGGAAAAAATCAAACCCAAGAATCTGGGTCATGAAGGAAAACGTCGGTCACTGAGGAGGCTGGAAGTCTCCCACAATGAATCTTCTGTTTGGCAAAGACCAGGAATTTGCTTTAATATTATTGCCTTGAAGAAAGTCAAATGTTTGTGCCAGGGCCTGATGTTTGGGGAGGCCGGACCCTTTGTGAGGGGAGCCGGTTGTCATGGTCACAGCAGGAAAAACTCCGGCCAGTGCAGCAGCAACATTCCTTACTCCGGGAGAGAGGAGGGTGGGATTGTGTTTTATTTCAATTTTAGCAAGTGACCGTACTATTGAGAAATGTTTTTCTCTCTTATGATAGGAAATAATAATAAATGAATCTGAATCCAATTAAAATAACCCAGCATTCCTGACAGTTGACACTTTGGATCAAGTTATACAATATTTTCTATTTGAGAAAATATTGATATAGGTAAATAGTCCTTTTAGATATAATCAAATTAACTCCGTTTTATTGTGTGTGCTACAGAACCCACCTCGTACAACTTCAAAACGACAGCAGGATGACTCCATTTCTTCACAATATTACAACCAGTTTTTTGTTCTTGATAGAATACATACAAATGTGATTTAGCTCAAGTTATAGCTAACCCATAAAAAGTGTTATATGAAAGGCAAAACATGTTTTTATTTATTGGCCTTTTTTTCTCCAGAGAGAGAGAGTTGTTGTCTTGTATGTGCCCTGATCAGGAATCGAACCCACAACTTTGGAGTATCGGGATGATGCTCTCATCAACTGAGCTACCCTGCCTGGTTTTTAAATTGGAGATTAGACAAGCAATCACAACAGGTATCAAAATGCCTTCAACGTATTCTCATTCAACTATGGAAGATGCAAAACATCTTAAGGAATACTTTAAAACACTTATGCTATGCGCTGGCCGGTGTGGCTCAGTGGGTGAGCGTCATCACACAAACAGAAAGTTCCGTGTGTTCAATTCCCAGTCAGGGCACCTGCCTGGGCTGCAGGTTCTGTTCCTGGTCGGGGTGCATATGAAAGGCAGCCAACCCATGTTTCTCTCCTACGTGGATGTTTCTCACCCGCTCTTTCTCCCTTCCTCTCTCTAAAGGCAATGAAAAGTGTCCTCAGCTGAGGATTAAAAAAAAAGAAAAAGGAAATACTCATACTCATTTTTTAAAAACCACAATTTGTTTATATACATTTCAGAAACAACTTAATATAGATGTTTTACAATAACTGATATAGGAAAATTTTAAATTATAAAAAGTGGATGAAGGAAATTAAAGAAGACCTAAGTCAATGGAAAGACATTCTGTGTTCATGAACTGAAAGACTTACTATTACTAAATGACAATACTCCCCAAGTTGATCCAGAGATTCAGTGTAAGCCTTATCAAAATCCCAATGGTCTTCTTGCAGAAACAGAAAACTGATTCTAAAATTCATACAAAATTCTGCCATAGCTGGTGTGGCTCAGTGGACTGAGCACCAGTCTGTGAACCAAAAGGTCACCAGTTTGATTCCCAGTCAAAGCACATGCCTGGGTTGCAGGCCAGGTCCCCAGTAGGCGGCCACGTGAGAGGCAACCACACATTGATGTTTCTCTCCCTCTCTTTCTCCCTCCCTTCCCCTCACTCTAAAAATAAATAAAATCTTTAAAGATTGGACAAAATTTTTTCTCATGTCACTAGAAAAAAAATTTGAAGAAGTAGAGGTGACCAGTAATACTGTTACACCAGAAATAAAAACACCCAAAGCTTTTGGTTAGGCTGAGTAAGTAGAGACTGGCCGCAGTAGTCCACTTATCCGTCCCCAAGGGGGAGAAGCGCGCGTCTGCAAGGGGGTCAACGCAAGCCTCACTCGGGACGCTCCCGAGCTGCGCGGAACCAGGTGAGAAACCCCCACCACGGCGGAACGGTAACTGACCTCCACGGGGCGAAGGGGAGTCGTGCCCTCCAATGACCACACGGATCCCAGAACCTTCCAGCGCCACTTTCCACTTTTCAATGATCGCCATAGACTTGTCCTGAAAACAAGAGCGGCCTCCGGTCAGAGCAGCTGGACCGGGATGGGCAGGTGGCGCATCGGTGGCGGGAAGGCCCCCTGTACCTTACTGGCGTCGTTAAACACCGAGAGCTCCATGGAGCCTTCGAAGTCCTGCTGCAGCACCGACCGCAGGCACTCGTCCAGCCAGGGCTCAGCGTCGTGCACCGGGAGGATCACAGACTGGAATTCAAGGAACCGGGTCAACGCCCGGTGGCGTGGGGGGAACCGAGCCGCCCATCTCACGCTCTGGCCGGGCCCCCGCGCCAGGGTCCCCGAGGAGAAGCTGCGGGCGTGCCGGGCCGGGCCGGCTCTCGAAGCCCTGCAGCCTTTATGTTACACTTCCCTCAACTGGTCTTTGGGATGCTTTTGAAAATGAAACAAAAATCTGAAAGGCACGGAAACTGTTTCCAATTCAAGGCCAGCTTCATGTTTTCCAATCACTGGTCCGAACACCATCGTTTTGGTTCGAACAAGCATCTGTGCACCTTCCAACCCAGTCACGAACAGAACCGACTGGCCCTGCCCTGGGTAGGACGCGCATTTTCAGTGAACCCGCAAGCAAGAAGCCCTTTGAGAGCCGCCTGCGCAGCTCTGCGGGGCGCCCCCGTCCCGCGGCTCAGGGCCGCAGCGCGGCGCGTCCTTTTCGGGGCGAACCCCAGTGGAAGCTTCTCTAAAGGGCAACCCGACTGCCCACGAAACGCCGGGCTCCAGGAACGGTACCCGCGCGCGCGCACTCGGCGCTACAGGACCCCGCGCCCGGCAGGCTCGCGGGCACCGGGGCTGCGCACGTGCGCCGGGCGCGGACACCTGCTACCGCGCGCGCGGGGGCGGGTTGCCACACGAAAAGCCCTCCGTGCGGAAACCGCCACGCGAAGCTCAGACACAGGACTGTGAAGACACCATCCTGTCACGTTTTCCGCCGAGGCTGACCCAGCGCGTGTCGGACACAAGGCGGTCCCGTCCACTGACATATTTACTTCACTTTTCAATTATTTTTTCAAGAAAAAGAAAAATAACATGTCTACTCAAGATCTACGATACAAAGCGTGGCGTGAGTTTCTGTGAGATGGGCCGGATCCGGCCCTGTACTGGCGGGCCGGTGCTGGCGGCTTTGGGCGGAGACCCTCCCAGGCCAGCCCAGAGTTGGTGGGAACGCAGACACGGAGAGCGGAGGAAGGACCGAGAGGGGACGGGCGGGACGGGCAGGACCGGAGGGGACAGGGCAGGGGCGGAGGCCCGCAGCCGGGCCACCTACCACTTGGATCTCCATGGCCGCGCTCCTCCGGACGCCCCGCCCGCGGCGCGTGCGCGGGGGCGGGGCCGAGGCCAGCCCGCCTCTGGTTGGCGCAGAGAGACGTCGATCCAGCGGGGTTGGTGGAGGCCGAGCGCAGCTGGAGGACGTGGGGCCGCGCACCCGGCGGTGGGGGGAAGGTCGCAGTGTGGGCTTTCGGCCCTGTGTCCCATTGTCTTCTCCTACGCTCTCGCCCCCCAGAAGTCTTCCCTCCCTCACCTGAGGGAGTTCATCGACTCCGAAGTCCTCAGTAAAGTGTCACGAAAGCACCAGGGTGGTGGGGAAGGCGCCACGCTGTGTGGATGGTTCCGACTTAAAGTCCAAACCTTCGTGGGCGGGGGGCGTGTAACCCTTTGTAAAAGGTTGTATGTGTAAAGGACGCAAGTGACATGTCATCTGCACTGTTTGACCTGACCGGGGTTACCTGATGTCCCAGGAAGGGTTCTGGGGAGGTGGGACCCCGGAGGGCACCCTGCGCCACGTGGACGCAGTGCTTGCGGCTGAAACCCCTTCCCTGCCTGCTCAGCACGCACCCGACACCTGTGATCCACCTGCAGCCCTGCGCTGCGGGGTTGCCATTGAGGCCTGGTGCCGGGAAGTTGCCCTCCCCCTCCTCCTGCTGCGGACAGGGCTCTGGGGCGTGAGCCAGGTGGTCCAGTGCCAGGGCCCACGGGAGTGAGACTATGGGACCTGCTGTGACAAGCACTGTGGTGCCAGCACACACTCGGGGTTTGTCTCAACCCATCTGAACTGATGAGCAAGTTCATGGCCATCACTGCCAGGACAAATCCTTTACTGCTCCCAACTAAGATTAAGTGCAAATCATTCTGCGAGCTAACGATTATGACAAAGCCAAATTTCTGTTTTAGGCATCCTTTCAAGTGTAATTTTTCCTTAAACTGCATCACTATTTGCAAAGCCTGTTGTTTCCAGTTGAAACTCTTAGGTCAGACGAGTAAAAACACAACTTTAATCTACTGTGGGACACAAGCTATTTGAGAGTTCTTTTCCAAGGACTGATGTTCTCCAGGGGGTGGTGTATCAGGAATAGCTTCATTTTAAATGACTTGGTGAAAAGTCACATTGTAGCTACTAGGACACAGGCAGGGGAGGGGGGTTGGCTTCAGAGCTGGGGCCCCAATAATCAGTGGGAAGAAGAGGCTGGGGTGGGGGTGTCTGGCACCCCACATCAGGTGTCAGAGTTGGGCTTGGCTGCCTGCACCTGGCTTCCTGTACTTCTGCTGCGAGAAATTTGCTTTTCCCTGTGTTCTCCTTAATAAAAATCTGGTTAGAATGTGCATTTTGCAAACATTCCGAGTGCCAGAGGGCCCTTCAGAAATGCAGTGCTGGATCCGGGTGTGGACCGAGACTATTCCCTTGACAGTAGGGAGGCTCTCAGCAGGGACCAGGCCACAGGGAGCGACACCCCTCTCTCTGGGGAGGGACAAGGAGGATGTGATTGGATGAAAAGGTGAACAAAGTCAAGAACGTCTGAAGGGAAAGCAATGCAAAACTCCCACTGCTCGCTTTTGGTTCACCGAGTGACATTTCTCTGTATTTAAGATTTTTTTTTTAATGAGAATGTTTAGTGAATACTGGCTGTATTCAGAAGACTTAGTACCACCAGCCAGGGGCTCTGGATTTTAAAACTGCTCCACAGGCCTCTTATGATGCTGGTGCAGGAGGTGAAGGTGTAGCTGGAGGACACTGGTCCCAGCTACAGAAGTCAGAACGGGTTTGCCTTGAGTGCTTTGGCAAAGGGGGAGTTCAAGCCTTAACAGCTGCCCAATGTTCCCTGACAGCTGCCACGTGGGCCCTCCAAGCAAGTGTCTGCTCCCAGTTTCCTGATGGGATGGACCCGTGAGAGCTCTGGTGGGACCTCCCCAGGTAGTAGGGGCTGCTGGGAGGTCCAGAGCCACCTAGTGTGGCAGAGGAGAGCACCCTCAGATTGTAGGAGACCAGCTACCCATGGCGGCCAGAGCACCCCGATAATAATCTCTTCACAAGGGAGCAGCCAGCTGTCTTTGTGACGTGCACAGAGGTCTCTCTTTGGTTTCTTAAAGGCTAGTTGAGACTCACAGGGTTGATTTAAGAAGCTAGAGCTGGATCCTACCAGCTGAAGGAAGTAATGAGGTTCCCATCACAGGAAGCATTTAATTAACAGTCGAGAAAATGTTTGGTGTGGATTGGTGGGAGTCACTCCCTTAGTCCAGAAAGCAGAGCCTGAGTCTAGGCCTGTGCAGTGAGGATTTTTGTTCCCAGGAAGCTGGGGGAAGGGGAGTGAGGCAGGGAAGGACAGGGGCCAGCGCCAGAGGGCTCTGTTGAGGGGTCTCCGTCGTGGTCAGCTGGAGCTGGGGCCCTGACCTCCCCAGAGCCCTGGAGAATTTTCTGCCTGAGTGTGAGGGAGCAGAGCCTTGATCTTTGGGCTTGTCATGGGGGTGGCCCTTTGGGGCATTTGCTTCCCTGCACTCCCAGGTGGCAACTGCCAGGCCCACAGGTGTCCCCAAGCCCAGGGTGTGCAGCCAACTGTAGGCCAGGGGAGGCCTGCCCAGAACTGTGTGGCCTTGGCACCAGGACGCAGAGGGTAGGTCGGCCCGAGCATGAGGCCAGAATGGCAGGATATGAGAGAGCTGATGCGTCCCCTCCCATGGCACGTTGCACAATGAGCATGTTAGCTGCGGAATGATGAAGCCAACTGCTCTCCAAATTCTGGGTGACTTACAGGTAGGTGACAGGTGCCTGCGGGAGCTGCATGTGCAGGCCAGCAAGGCGTCTTCCTCCTAGATGTTCACGGGACCTGTCACCTGTGGGGGAAAGGGCTTGCTGGATCATGTCTAGAACTGGGAGGAGGAGTGGGGGAGCCAGCGGTGTCAGGGGTGACCTCAGCACTTCTCGTGAGGCCTCACGGAGGGCCCCAGTGCTGCTGATGTCACTGGCAAAGCCAGGGGCCCACCAGGGGTCTGGCTGGGCGTTAGTGAGGAGCCCACCTCAGGCCACCTCAGAAACAGTGTGCACCCTGGGGTTGGGGCCAGCAGTGGGTCCCTGCCTGACGGACCCCCCTTTATGAGGTAGAGTGAGTGTTTGGGGGACACAGAAAGGAAAAGGCCAGCTGTCCCTCCCTGTGAGGAGCCGTCAGAGCCGTCAGCCCAGAGCCTGGCCTCCTGCCTCCAGGGCCAGCCACACCCAGTGATGCCCCCACTCACAGGCCACCAGGGCCCAGAGGGCCAACAGGACTCTGGCCCGCTGATGGGGAATGGCTCTGGCTGCCTCCCTGAACCCTGGTTTTTGTTGGGAGACAGCCCTGCATGAATCTCTCACCCCTTTACCCAGCGACCAAGAACGCAAAGGCCTGGCCTCTGATTACCTGGATAGTCAGGTGAGCAGCCTGGAGCAGAAGGTGACTTTGCCCTCCAGCAGGAGTTGCTGTTTTGCTTCCTGGCTGCTGTGAAGCTCAGATCCTCTCCTGCCACGCAGCCTTGTAGGTACAGCATCCCTCTGGAATGGGGCTTTGGGGACCCCCACCCCACTCACACACACTTACCCTCTGGTCCTCGGTTGTGGGCTATGAACTCCTTTCTCTCCGGCCCAGGAGCCTCGTGCCTCCTGGCACCACAAGGAGAACAGGGTGGGCCACCTTGTTAGCATGAAGTAGAGCAGAGCTCCAAGCCTCACAGTCTCAGGGCACCCCAGCCACCTGCGGGGCAGGGCCCTGCCCTCACAACTGCCCGTTGCCCGCCTGCCACTTGGACACAGACACGGACTTGAGCAAGCTCCCAGGTCCGCTCCCCTCACCCTGGCACCTCAACCCCCCAGCGTCCATTCGCTCACCCGGGGAAAGGCAGCTGCAGACCCCGCCAGCTTGCTCACCCAGCAGCCTCCATGCCCAGAATTGTGCAGCACTGGGTAGGGGCTCAGGAACAAAAGAAAGAACAGGAAAAACACAGAGAACCAGGGTAATTTGCCCTGTAACCAAATCTGGAAAATAAGAGTGTCTACACATAGATCTTGTTAGAGACCTTAGAATATCAAAATATCTCAAAATGCTCAAAATGCCTTTTAACTCAACTTCATGTGGTGAGTGTGGAAGCTGCCAATCACCAGGTGTACACTGAAATCAACTGCTGTTTTGGATCATGTGGTGATTTTGATGGTCACATCAACGAAGTCAGGTAATAATCCAGAGTCCCCCAGAATTTACAGCGTCCAGTCCCGTGGTCCACAGGGGCGGCTGCAAACCAGGGCCCCTGCTACGTCCAGCCTTTACCTGCCCGTTGGAGCTGCAGACCATCTGTAACACCAGGTCATTCCCCAGAGTGTGTTGATTCCGGCTTCTCTTGGACGCAATGGTTACTCAGGGCTCATGCCGTCCCAGCCTGGGGTCCCCCGTCCAGGTTGCAGCTGGCCTTTTGCAGGTCAGAGGAGCCCGTGCTGCCCTCTTACCCACCACGGCCTCCGGGCCCGTCTGCCCTGCAGCGGTCTCTGTGAGAAGTCAGCGTCACTCCTGTTCTCATTTCAAAGCCTTAATATACTTTGAAAACGAACAGGACCCTAGGCAAGGAGGAGTACATTTAATTTTTAACAAATAAACCCTCTAAGACAAAAGCATGTTACAACACGTGTTCTGGGGACGCAGCTGCCCATCGTGCCTGCCGACAGGACTCTGCTGCGCGTACGACAGACCAGGAGGGCGCAGCGAAGAACCCGCCACACCGGGCACTCCCAGGCTTCAGAAGAAAGGAGGGTCTGGCCCTGCCCCGAGGCTCTGACCCGCTCGCTGCCGACTGCATCTGTGCCCCAAGCAGCCTTCGGCTAGGCATGAGGTTGAACCATCAGCCTTGAGACTTTGTCTGCTCCGCGCCTGCCACAGCAGATGAGCTGAGAGGATCTGCAAATGTGCGACATCTGTAAGTTGCGGATATGTTCACGAAACGAGAGGCGTCAGTGATGAGCATGCAGGTGCTCAGGAAGGTTCGGGTTCCTGGCCGCAGGATCTGGATGGTGGCTACTGAGCCTCAAGATTTGCAGAGTGGAGGAAGCAGCACCAGACCTTCAAGGAGCCGCTGGGGCTGGAACCAGGGAGCCATGAACAGGGGAGCATTTGCACGTGCGGCCCTCAACAGCCGGCTCTTTGCTTTCCGGCCAGGAGTGACCGAAACTCACAGAGCCTGCTCCCTGGCTGTGATGGGAGGTGACAGCAGGGGTGGGGGGACACAACCCCACCCGTGGGCTGCCAGGAAGGGGTGGCTGAGTTCCAGGATATTCACCTGTTACCCCTCACGGGATGTTGCCTTCGCTTCTTGTCAGCCGCTGAGATGGAGAAACCTGACAGAAAGGTTGGAATGCAGGTGGCAGATGGTGGCCATGACTCCTGACAGAGGGACACCCGAGAGGACCCGGGACACCCGAGAGGTCCCAGGCCAGGCCTCGCTCAGCATCCTCCTCTGGTCCCTTCCCACCCTGTGGATCCGTAAGCCCCGGGGCATCGAGTGCCCAGATCACCAGCCACTCCCGGTCTCAGGTTTGTGGGGGATGAGGGGGTCTGCTCACAGCCCCCATCTCACCGCACACTGACCAGGGCCCCAGTTATCTCAACTGGGTTTGGTCTTGCTGCCCAGGAGGTCTTCAGGCCGCCCGACCCTTCAAACCCCTCCCAGTGAGACAGGCCGCAGGTAAAGGCCTCTCAGCCAAGAAAAGCGTAGCTTTCATCCTTCTGGGAACAAGGCAGGGTTAGGTCGGGGCAGCTCCGCGGTCACCCAGGGCTTAGGGGCGTGGGCGTCACCGCCCACTCTGTGGCCAAGAGACAGGGCCATCTGGGGAGAGTCATGGTTATTTTTGCTCTTTGAGGTTTAGTACTTCCTGATCGGACGTGTTTGGAAGCGCAGGAAACGCGCGGGTTTAACTCAGGGAAAGTGCCCCTGAGAGCCCCCTTCTGCCTCTGCGAGGGCACTCTCCTCCCGGGGCGGAGAGCTGCGGCCTGGCCTGGACAGGCGTTGCTGCTGCTTTGCCAGCCAGCTTGGCGGTCCTCCCCAACTCCACCTTTTTCAGAAGGAAAGGATGCTCGATGTTCCCTAAAATGGAGATTATTCTAGAAATGGTCTGAGGTGCTCGGGACCCATGGAAATCATTCATGCGAGCAGGAACATGGGAATCAGAACGGAGAGCAGCTCTGTGCACCACTGGTCCTGGGGCTCCTGAGGCCGCCCTGAGGGGTCTCCCTGTAAGCCTGGGACACGGTCAGGGCTGGGAACCCAGATGTGAGCCTGCCCTGCCCATTGCCCACTGCCCATCAGAAAGCCGGGGCAGGCCTTCCTTGGAAGGATCTGGACACAGTGTGGGCTGTGTGGCCTTTTCTCCCGCAAAGTTGGCCCGTCTCTGGTGCCGGGGCGCCGACCAGGAGTGTGCTGGGATGAGACCCTGCAGCCTCCGCCCCCCCACAGCTCCCTGGCCCTCCATCACAGCCACACTTTTCACCTCTGCTCCAAGTCTGGAAGTTGGGCCCCATGTTGGGTCTGGGCGCCACTGGGTTCTCGCCCACGGACCAGGGAGACAGACGGTGCACAGAAGGAGGGGGGTGGGTTGTCTGCAGATCGTGGCCTAACGTGGCCCGAGTGAGGGCCGCGAGGATCAGACACCCATGGCCAAGGGGATGCCATGCACACATCCTCCTCGAGGACATTTTCAATCACCGGAGGGCCCTCAGGTGAACATCTGCTGGAGCTGGAGCCCTTCTCTGACTCAGAGCCCTGTCCTTTGAGTACCGACTGTGTGCAGTTGTCGGGTGGGCATGCAGGGGCCTGAGGCCGAGCCAGACACACCTGCCCGAGGAGCTGCAGCCGCCACTGCCACCCAACCCAGCCGTCAGCACCAGCCTGAGGACGGCAGCTGGACTCCCTCTCGGGGAGGGTGCAGCGGGGACCGGGCACAGGCTCAGCAGGCCCTGCCCGCACCCAGCCTGGGGGTCCGGGGTCCCGGACGGCCTAGAAAGGGTCAGGAGGGACTGCGGCGTGGGCAGGCTGGGCGGTCGCCAGGAAAGGAGACTGGACATTCAGAGGCTGGTCACCCAGGGAGATGGCAGCCGCTCCGCCCGCCCTCGGCTGGACTTGAAAGAAGTGAGAACAGACAGAATTCAAAGACGCCAACAAAAGGGCTTCCTGTTGACACCACCAGACTTTAACTCCGTTCTCCTCCACACCCCGTGCTGGCGCCGGGGCCGGCACTGCATCCCCAAGGGTGAAGCACCAGGCACAGAAAAGAAAGTTATGATGCTGGCTCCCAACTCCGCGATTTGCTCTTTAAAAATTGGGTTTGAAGTCCAGATCCTGCCCTACAGGCACCAGCGCCAGGCTTGCGGTCCCGGCAAGCGACTGCAGATTTTTGGGATTAAAGATGAAACAGCCCCTGTGGAGGCTCTGGACTCAGTTTACTAAATCCCATGCAGACTCTTCACATGCACACACACCCGCACGCACACCCACATGCATGTGCACACACTTGTTTGCACAAACACACCTGCAGCACTAAAGGAAGCCTGGGAAGTGCAGCCATCGTGGGGCAGGTGGGAGGGACAAGCAGAGACCCCTGCCTTTTCTCTCAGGACCTCTGGGACAGCTGATGTGTTTTCAATGGCATACTTACTTTTATAATTAAGAAATACAGTTTAAAGCGTTTCATTATCTCCCTAGGCTCAGTTGCAATCTTCTCCGCCTTGTTTTCCCTGCCACACACCGAGGCTGGCAGACAGGTAGGCAGGTAACAAGTGTGTGCGGCAGACTCCGGGCCCCTGGAGTGCAACGACCTTTCCATGCTCCAGCGTCGAGCAGGCGCCAGCAGTTTCTGGTGGCAGCCACAGCTGTTGGGGGGCGACAGGTCAGGCGCGGACGGGGCGGGGGGGCGGGGAGTGGGGAGAGGACAGAGTGGGGGAGGGAAGATGGAGAACCTGTGTGTGAGCCTCCCGGGCCCCCCGGGCCCCCCTACGGACCCTGCGGGGTCCACACCATGGTTTCATCAAGTCCATTTACAGATGTGGAATGGCTGGATCGAAGCAAAGGTGGGCTTCCCAGGGTGACAGTCAGGATGTGCCCGCGGGTCAGATGGACGTGGTGTCTTTCTCTGCCACTGACCTTCGAGCAGCATTGAATCTACGGAATCGTCTGGCCACAAGGCAGAGTACCCGGGACCCGCTGCCCAGCTTCCCCTGTCCCGGGCCCCCCTCAGCACCAGCACCTCTGAAGGCCACTGAGTATGTGGACCAGAGTAGCACACACAAAGTGGAAGCAGTCACCCCCAAACTGGGGCCGGCCACCAGTCTTCAGACCTCTTTCTGGTTGTGGGCACCGCCAGGGCACTGGGTCGTCCTTTACCTGCCCACACCTAGGCCCCTGGGAATTTCACAGAGGTAGGAAGCCCCTGGAGCTTAACTGCATTTATTTCTCTGACATGCAAAGGCCACCAGGGAGCTTAGAAGAGCTGCACTGCTATTCAGCAGTTCCATTCAGTGTGATGCACAGTGTAGTAAGGGGCCACTGCGACGGACGCCCTGTGGAAGGGACGGCAATCAAGGTCCCTGCAGACTAAACTGTGACTCGGGCTGGGGAGCTGGAGTCCCCCGAGGCAGGATGGTGAAGGCACCTCTCTGGCCTCACCAGCTCCCAGCAAATTGCTCCTGGTGAGAAAAGGGCAGTTTCCAGATCGAGAACTGTGTGCCAGGTGCCAGCGGTGCGCTCATTCACTCAAGCGAGGAAACCACACCTGCAGCTGCAGCTGGAGTCACCACCTGGTTAAGCTTATGATGACCCACTGCCCCGTCCAAGACCCACCCAGCTCTCTTCTTCAGGGGCTGCTAGGACAGTTTACCCAGGGGGTGTGGGGGTCCCCCTGCAACGTTGGGCCTTGATGGCGGCCCGAGTCTCTGCTGCCCTCCAGGAAGGTGGCATTGCCTCTGGTCACAGTGTTCCTGGGTTGAAGCAGCTCCAGGGGCCTTGGCCTGGCCTTTTCCTGCGTACCAGCCCTCAGCCCACAGGTCAGGGGTTCTGCCGGCCGTGTGCATCTGTTCCAATCAAGCATTCCAGAATCAGGGGGAAAATACAGGTGAGTTTGGAGGACCCCGTGTGGGATGGGCCTGAGCTGAACCTCCACTGAGCGCCACTGACCACCTGGCCCCACCAGGCCCTGCTCGGACTGGGGGGCCACGGGGATGTTTGGGTCTGTTGGGGTCAGCGTCAGGTCAAAGTGCCCAATGGTGCCTAAAGTTCTGATTATTCCTTTTTCCCCAAAGCACAGTTACCCTGGCAACAGCCACAGGTCCCGGGCTTCTCTGGGAGGAAGAGTAACAGGGGTCCTTTCCCGAGGGGACTTGGCCCCCCTTCATTCAAGGAGTCCTGGTCTGTCAATTGGCTCAGGTCTGGGAATCGCCCGAGGGCTGCGGCTCTGTGGCTGATTCAGGTCGGACCGTTGCTACTCAGACCGTGTGTCTGCTCGGACAGGTCAAGTAAGAACTCGGCATCTTCCTCTCTGACCAGGAACGCCTGGGTTGGGGAGCCCAGGCCATAGGCCTGCGGGTCCCAGAAGCCACGCGGGGACCCCGCTGCCCGCATGCGTTTCAGTTTCCCTCTGTGAGGCCTGCCCCACGGAGGAGAGCCTTCGCGGGGGGTCCTGAGATGGGGCTCCCCTCACAGGTATTTCTCAGGTGTCGGTGAGCTGCCTTCTGCTCCCGCCCAATGTGGTGGGTGGGGCTTCAGTGACACCCCCGGAAGTGACACCCCCTGTTCCTCAGCCTCTGGTCCCTTCCCCTTCATCCAACCAGGTGGTTGGGGCCTTCCCAATGGTCGCTGTGGCCTCCTGCTGGGTATGGTTCAGGCCACCAACCCGCCACACCACCCAGCCCCCTGGCCCAGGACGACACCCACAGGCACTCCCTGCTCAAGGAGCCTGTCCATGGCTGCTTCCTCCGGCTCCTCTGCGGTTCCGCCGTGCCCTCCACCTCCGTTCTCACCCGCGCGACTCTGCCAGAATGGATCAGAGACTCTAGCAACGGTTTAGGAGTGAGGAGCAGGTCCTCACGGGCCACACCTCCCCGCCCTGCAGGGGCTTGTGGGACCTGGGTCGGGTTACAGGCCCAGAAGCAGAGGCGTCCTGCCTGGCAGCTGATGTCCAGCGGCCCCTGAGGCGGCGGTGCGGGGTCTTCCCACTCACAGCTTCCCCTTCCCTTGGAGCAGACTTGTGTCTGCAGCTCCCCGTGCTCATCCGAGAGGGTTTCTGGGACCAGCAACTCCCCCAACTCGTCTCAGGAGAGCACCCCTCACGCTGCGCTCTTGGGCGGGGAGGGCTTTGCAATGACATCGGCCCAGGACCCTCCCCCTCCTCACACCATCTGCTCTGCCCCCGGTGGGGTCCCAGCCCCTGTCCCTGCCTGTGTCCCCTTGATACCATTTCCGTAATCTGTGATCACCTGCCAGACCCTCCCCAGGCCCATAGGCCACATGCTCCCCCTGTGGGGTTGGGGTGCCACCTTGTCCCACTACAAGTGCCATCCCCTAAACCCTGGGTCTGGGGTAGGGGAGGCCCACTCGGCTCACAAGTTTCTCATCACCACGGCGAGAGGTGACCCACCCTCCATTCATGCTCCAGAGCCCACTCCTCCATCCAGTCGAAGCTTCAGGGCAAGTGGACAACGGCCTGTGGCCTCAGCGATGGGCTCTGGCCTTCTCCCCTGTCTCTGGGTGTCCCCCTCACACATACTCCAGGGCCTGCAGGCCTGTTTGCAGCCCCTCCAGCAGGGGGCAGCCCTGCCCCTGTCCCCATCCCGGTATGGCCTCTCCCTGGGGTTGGGCCAGCGGGACAGGAGGCTAATTGCATGGGCCACACTGACAGGCTCTGGACCAGGGTGTTTCACAGCGGCGCCCGCCTGCTCCCCTGGGCTGAGTCACTGAGGTGCAGCCACCGCTGACCCAGGGACGGCCTGTCTCTGGGGCTCGCGGCTGGGACCGGGGAGGAACACGCCAGTCCACCTGGGCTGTTCCTGGGCAGTGACCACACTGTCCACTCCGTCCCCACCCTGTCTGTGGCATGCATAACCTTCCCTGGGGCCTGGGAGGGAGAGCTCGGGCAGCCTGGGGCTCCTCTGCCTTGGCCACTCAGCACCCAGAGCCTCAGTGGGCCTGCCTTCTCCTTCAGCCAGGGTGGGGAAGGGACTTCACACCTTGTCCACCTCAGGGCCCAGACCCCCCCTTGTCCTGTTTCTGCTCTGGACGCTCAGAGTCCTGGACTAACAGATGTCAACAGGCTGCCTTGTTTGTGCGCAGCAGGGCTGGACAGGTGCCCCTCACCCACACTTCCAGCCGCCGGCATGTCTGTCTGGCTGGTAATTCCAGTGTGAATGGGCCAGCCAGCTCAGTGCCCACAGGGCCACCTGTGGCTGGGCTGCGGTTCCACCAGTGGGTCCCCAGAGAGTAGGGCCCGGCCCCAGTGGGGGCTGTGCTGCTTATAATGGACTATTTGGGGACAACTGAGAAAGTGCCAGGTGGACTTCACAGTAGTGAGGGACCTGGTCTCCCTGGGAGGCTCCACGCTGTGCTGATGGTACCGCGATGGTGCCCACGCCCTGACTGCAGCCTGGGAGCCATGAGCCTGGCGGAGGGTGAGGGTGTGGAGCTCACCTCTCCACAGAGGCGGGGTCCCTGGGCCTGGCCCCTGGCAGCCATGCTTCATCTTCCCGTCGTCACCACCCTGGAAACTCCCAGGCCTGGCGAGATCCCAGCCCGGCCTGGAGAGCCTCGGTGGCGAGCTGCATGCAGGAGGCAGAGACGCGCACCTGCTGGGGGCCCAGGGAGGGAGGCGCAGGGGCAGGGGCAGGGCCTGGAGAGGAAGAGGGGCATTAAACTGTGGGCAGCATGCACTCCCTGAGCATGTGGTGGGTTTTTTAAAATATATTTTTATTTTATTTTATTTTCACATATTTTTGCATTGTTGTTCAATGTGGTGAGGTTTTCTGTGGTGTGTGGTCATCTGGCTGAGTCCAGGGCTGCCCTGTCTTCCTACCTCAGATCGGGGCTCACCCAGGAGTGGGGCGCTGGCATCCTGGGGAAGCAGGGGGTCAGCCCTCCGCTCAGGCCTGGGAAGGCCCGTTGGCAGTGGTATGGAGGGCTGGGCTGGAGTGTGCAGGTGGGCCTTGGGGTGGGGCCCTGAATGCACACTCCCTCAAGGCAGGGCTGGGAGACATCAGACCAACATCCTCACCCAGGTCCCTGCAGGCTACGCCGGGGTGATCCCGGTGGGAGGTTGGGGCAGGTCCTGCCCCCTCCGTTCCAGCCCCATGCTTGGCTGCTCCCTCTGCACCTTCTCTTAGCCTGGCTCCAGCGGCAGTCCCGGGTCTGTTGCTCTGGAGGACAGGGGCAGGGACAGCACCCAGACCTGAGGGAGCCAGGCTCTGCTTCCCAGCCAGGCGCTCTGTCAAGGTGAGGGGCCTGCTTCCCTGTGGGGTGCTGCCTCTGGGAACCGAATGCACAGACATCACAGTTCACCACCCTGGGGCCTGTGGTCTGTTCACGGCCAGGCAGAGTGAGATGCTGCTGCGGCCAGGCAAGGACAGTGCAGAGGTGGTCATGCTACTCACTTCACTGAAAGATACCTGCCACCCCACGTGCTCGCCAGGCTCGATGCCACGCCCAGCCCTTGGCCCCCTGGCTGCTGGGCGAGGTGAGGGGGTGGCCTGCTGTCCCCTCACTGGGAAGTTCTTCCCCAGCCATCTGTGGATGAACACACTCCAGCTCCTCTAAACGCCTGCGAGGGACCCTGGCTCCAACTGGCAGGGGCCTTTGGGTCTCCTTATTCCTGGCCAGGCCCTAGGGGGTAAGGTGGGGCCGGTGGTTGCTAGACAGCCATGACCCACCTCATTCTGCGGGTGGCTTTGCAGGGCCCAGAGGGGTCGGCAGCCCCCCACCTTACAGGTGCAGAGGTGGCCCACGGTGTGGCTGGAGCATAAGCCTCCTCAGGAGCTGAGTGACGCTGGGTGAACCAGTTCTGCCACTGTGGCCACACCTTGTGGCTGGCAGCTTGTCAGGAGGAGGGAAATCTGGAAATTCCTGCTTCAGGGACCCTGCAGGCATCACCCAGGAGGGCAGACTGCGCAAGGCCAGGCCCCTTCCCAAGATCCTCCTGGGTTCTTCCAAGAACAGCTTTTATTTTTTAATTCATGGACTTACTTTTTGGGTTTACTGAAAAACTGAGCCGCTTACAGGAGTTCAAACATACCCTCCCTCCTCCCCTCCCAGAGTCCCCATGGTTAAGACCTTTGCGGGTCACTGAGCCAATATTGACACGTTACTAACCAAAGGCTGCAGGTTCCCTCCTGTGTGGGGGTTGGGACGTGCTGATCTGCTGCCCTGGCTTTAGGGGCCTCGGCACAGGTGGTTTGGGATGGAAACCGGTTCTGGGTCACCCCAGGGACAGTCCCTCTCCTTCGGTTCAGTGGTCTGTGGAGGGGTGTTTTTTAAATTAAATTCATTGAGGTAACACTGGTAAACATCACTGTATAAATTGTACGCGTGCAACATTGTAACTTGACATCTCTGTGTCTATTGGGCAGTCACCGCACACACTCTAGTTTCCTTCTGTCACCATGTATGAGGGGGGACCCAAAAGACACCAGAATTATCTTCTGGAGGGCGGGCCCCTTGTGGTCCAGGCTTC
Organism: Micronycteris hirsuta; assembly: GCA_004026765.1. Classification (NCBI taxonomy): domain Eukaryota; kingdom Metazoa; phylum Chordata; class Mammalia; order Chiroptera; family Phyllostomidae; genus Micronycteris; species Micronycteris hirsuta. The sequence goes on from PVJI01003942.1 coordinate 20,145, forward strand.
CCCAGGTAGCTGAGTGTTCTAGGAACCCACCTGGATCAGTGCGCCAGCTGGCGTTGCTGTGAGAGGCTGCGTTCGGCTGCAGTGAGTTTTGCCCATTTCCTGATGGTGATCTACGAGGGCACCTGCCCACACCGCGCTGAGTGTTCAGCAGTTTTGACCAAAAACGACTTGACTTCAGTGTTCTCCCCCTCATTCACCCGGTCTCACCCCGAGAGATGTTTCCCTGGTGAAAAAAGTCCTCAAAGGGAAACGGTTTGCCGATGTGAAGGAAGTGAAAAAATGGCAGAAGCACCAAAAAGCATCAGAATTAATGAGTTCAAAAGCTGTTTTGAGCAGTGAAAAAATATCTCAAAAACTGTATTGCATTAAATGGAGAGTACGTTCAAGGTGACTGAAGTTTAAACATGTAAGAATAAATACACAATTTTTATAAGTAAATTCTGTTTTTTTGGGGGCCCCCCGTTACATTTGACCCTTCACCCAATGTTCCCACTTCCCCTCTGGCAACCCTCTGTCATCTGTGTCTACAGTGTGTGTTGCCTTTCCATGGTTTGTATTCCACGTGAGTGAACTCACACGCTTTCTGTGCTCATTTCATTTAGCAGGACACCCTCGAGACTGTCCGGGCTGCTGGTAGCACTCGGTCTCTTCCTTCTGTGAAGCTGCCAGCCTCAGGGATGGCGGGGCCTGGGGGCTGCTTGCAGGGCCGATGGCCGCGGGGTCAGAGCTGCACTGCGGCCTTGAGCACAGAGGTGGTTGCAGGTTCCAGGGTCTCAGGGTGGTGGCCTCCTTTTGCCCGTTTCTTGAAGCCCTTCTGCCCCTGGCCCCTGCAGCCCTGGGGTGTGGGGAGGGGTGTAGCAGGCCCCTGAGCTGGCCATGTGTCTCAGGGTGGCAGCGCCGTGTGGGAGTGGACAGTGCCATCCTGGGCTTTGGCTGAGAGGGCTGACCTGCTCAGCTCCAGGGCTGCTCCAGGCAGATCCTTCACCTAGGAGGCAAGCCCCTCCCCTGGCCACAGCGCCCGCCAGTGTGGGGCCCTGCAGACTCAGGCCTTTCCCACCCCACCCAACTCCAGACCTCTCGCCACAGGGCAAGGTGCAATGCCCAAATCAGCAGGGGCAGGAAGGCATCTCCACCCTCCCAGGCCACTCGAGATTCCTCCCGAAGTGTTTCTTGGCTGGAATAGAAATGTTAAGAGCCTAGACCAACACCAGAGAGTGGGAGGACACCGAGGAACCTGCTTTTGTGATCACAGCAGGGCTGCCTGCAGGCCGGCTGGACCCTCGTCACCACCAGTGAGGTCCCACCCAAACCAGCCCAGCTTCCTGGCCTCAGCCCTTCCAGTAGGGACTGGGGTGCTTGCCCCCCCCACCCCGTCCCCCCAGCACCCCCTCCCCACTAGATGTCAGGCACACGGTGGCCCCAGCAACTGCCAAGCGACCACCAGGCGAAGGACACGGCTCTCGCCGCAGGGCATTGGCCGTCCTGTGTCCTTCTAGAACAGACACTTGGCATTGTCTGCAGGCACTCTGAGTTGTCCAGCCTGGAGGGCAGGCTGGGAAGGCCACTCGCTGCAGAGCAGTGGTTTCCGGCCACTGTGCTCCCGGAGTTTCTGAGACCTGTGATGCCCGACTCCTGAGTCCGGGGCATTGACCTCTCTTTCCTTAGTTCTTCAAATAAGAAATGACAACCACCAACACGACAATAGCCGTTCGGTGTGAACGAGTCAACATGATAACTATTTTTATCAGATCTGCAAAAATATATGTATTTTTTGGTGTGTTGCAGAGTTGCAGTCAAGACTCTGTGTGTGCCACGAAATGAAAAGGCAGAAAATCGCCGATCTGGAGGATAGGGGCCAGGAAGCTACAAAATCCTAGAGGCACAGGACATACTGCTGCCCCGAGAATCCCGTGGGATTTGGGGCCCCAGGACGGAGGGGGGCAGCAGGCAGGGGCGCTCGGGAGCTGTGGCCTCGGCGGGAGCGGTGGCCTCGGTGCCCGCAAACCCAGAGACGTTCCGCAGAGTGGGTGCTCCCGTCCACGCTCGAGTGGGGCCTCCCCGGCCCTCGCGGCCCAGAGCGGGATGGAGTCTGACCCTCCACAAAGTACAGTCAAATTTTGCGGAGGGTTTTGTGCCGGGAACACCCCTGACGGGCTCAGACGAGTCACATGAAACAGGCACGGCCCCGCGGCCATGCCGGCTCGTTCCTCGCGGAGAGGCCGCGGCACCGCTGCAGTGTGATCGCCGCGGGCCGGGCGCCGGGTGGGCGTCTGCGCAGTCGGGGGGTCTCGGGTTTCGCCCCCGCCCGCGCACTGCGCAGGCCAGCGCCGCGCCGCCGCCGGGCCCTCGCGTCTCTCGGACCGCACTTTCCAGCTTGGCCCTTCTCTCTAGGACCCCTCTTCCGTCCCGGGCGACCCCCCCTCGGCGTGGCGCCCCAACCGGTCCCCCTCCCCAGACCACGCGCCTCCCGTGCTGGGTGCTCCCGAGGCGCATCGCGCTACAGTCTCCGCCGCGTCCCTCCGGGGCGCACGGGCCGGGCGCAGGCAAGGGAGCTCCCGGCGGCTCGCGGGGCGGGGTTCCGGCGCGGGGCGGCCGGCGGGGCGGAGCGGCCGGGCGGGCGCCGCCCCCCAGCTGAGCCGGGACCTGGGCTGCTGACTCGCAGACTTCAGAGCTCGGGCGGCGGCGACGGCGGGCGCAGAGCTCCGAGCTGCTCCAGAGGCTCCGGCGGCTCCGGCGGCCGCTATGGGCGGGCGGCCGCGCTGGTTGCGCGGAGGGCGAGCGACGTGACTCGCCCGGACTCGGAGCCCGGCCGTGCGGGTCGCGAGTCTGCTCAGTGGGCGCGCGCGCGGAGCCGGCGCGGAGCGGGAGCCAGAGCATGCGGGGAGCGGCGCGGGCGGCCGGAGGGCGCACGGGGCGGCTGTGGCCACGGCCCTCCTCCCCGGGCCCCGGCCCGCCGCCGCCGCTGCTGCCGCTGGCCGTGCTGCTGGCCGCGCTGCTGGGCGGCGCGGGCGCGCAGTACTCGAGCGACCTGTGCAGCTGGAAGGGGAGGTGAGTCCGCGCGGCGCGACCCTCCCAGCGGGAAGAGCGTGCGGGGGCGCGGGGTACCCTGTCCGGGCGGAGCGCCGCCCCCCCCGCCTCCGCCCCCGGTACTAGAACAAAAGAGCCCGCGGCGTCTCGGTTCCCCGGCCCGGAGGACGCCTGGGGGAGGCGCGCCTGCTGCGCTGCGGGTCCGTCCTGGCCGGGCATTCCGCTTGCCCCGCACTCGGCAGCGCCTGTGCCCATTTGGGTGCCCGAGAGTCTTGGCCGCCGACCCCGAGGGCTGGGATCGGCCCTTCGGCCCTTCCCGGCCCTTGCCCGCAGCCTACTCGCCGCGAGAGGTGCGCGCCCCCGGGCCGGGAGGAGCCGAGCCTGCGCTGCGGGCCGAGCGCGAAGGGGCGGCCGGGTCTGCCTGAGGGGGCAGCGTCTGGGGTGGACGGAGCAGAGCCCTGGCGCGGACTGCGGCGGCGACCACGTCTGTGCGGGCGGAGACCTGTGCGCCGGGCCGAGTGTAGACCTGGACGAGCCCCCTGCCCTCGCCCGGTGAAGGTCAGGCCGCCCTTGGCAGCGCGCGAACCGGGCTGGGCGACCCCCCTTCACGCCCCTCCGCTGTGGCAGCCGAGGACCTTTTTAAAAACTGAAGTGTAACGAGCAGAGAGGAGTGTAAGCCACAAGTGTGCGCGGGCGGGGTGCCTGAGGGAGCAGCTACTCAGGATGAGAAACCGCCGTCCCCAAGGCGCCCTCGGCCGCCCTGGCAGCTAGTGGTTGGCGAAGCCAGTCCTGCGCCGCGGAAGTTGCCGATTCAGGAGTTTGCTCTGGGAGACGCGCAGCTCCGCCGAACACGCTGTGGGCTGGGCCGCCCTGGGTCCCGTTGTCCCCAGGGCAGGGTCCCCAGGCAAGCCCCCAACCTTGTCTGATGGGGAGACCCCCGCTGCAGACGCCTCAGGATGGGGGCACGGTCGTCCTGGGATTGTCTGGAGGGAAGGCAGATTTCTGAGAAGGCTGGGGCTGTGCTAGCTCTGGGCTCTTGGACAGCCGCTGGTCATCGTGGCGTTTACCGGCTAGCTCTCTGTGGACACTGGCAGTTACCCGGCTCCCTTCTTGTCCTGCCCACCCCTCCTTGAGCCAAGGTCCTGGGGCCCTGAGGTTGGGGCCGGTGCCCTCTCTCACAGCAGAGCAGGGATGGAGGAGCCGGGCTTGGACCAGAGCGGAAGGTTGGCCTGAAAACTGGTGGCAGCAGCGAGCTGGGCTGGCCCAGAGCCCCTGACACCGACACCCTCCGCTGGGGCCTCCCCTGCCGGGTGCCAGCAACTAAACTCCCTGCTTTGCAGCCTCTGCTGAGTGAGTCAGTGCACCCCCACACTGAGGCCTTGGGGTGTCCTGCTGTAGCAGATCAAAAGCAGTGACCCAGCCTTGGCTGGCAGAGCTCATTGGATTGAGTGTGGGCTGCGAACCAAAGGGTCGCAGGTTCGATTCCCAGTCAGGGCACATGCCTGGGTTGCGGGCTGAGTCCCCAGTGGGGTCCACGTGAGAGGCAACCAGACATGGATGTTTCTCTCTCTTTCTCCCTTCCTTCCCTTCTCTAAAAAATAAATAAATAAAATCTTTTTAAAAAGCAGTGACCCAATCCTACCCCCGCAGCTGAGTTTCCAGAGGAGGAGTTGACACCATGGGCCCAGAGGGCTCTGAGCCCGGAGGCAGCTCCAGTGAGGGCTGGTGGGTGCTGGGGAGAGGGCCCTTGCACTGCCCGCTCCTTTATCTGCCTGGAGGAGCGGGGCCACTGCCCTTCCCTCACTGCCAACGTTCTGGGTTCCCGACTCCCCCAGTGCCTCGCTGAGCGCAAAGGCAGTGAGTGAGCTGCTGCAGAGCGGCGGAGGGGGCGGGGCATAGGTGGGTGGACAGGAGCTGGCGAGGCGGCATTCCTGGAGTGTGAGCCCACCTGGAGCTGTGATTGCTGCCCCCCACACCCGCCTCTATCAGTGTGCTGCTTGCTGGAGGGGGGGGGGGCGGCGGTGCACCAGGACAGAGTGTGCCTGGTGTGCCTGGTGTGCCTGCTGACTGCAGCCTGTGTGACCTTTATCAGCGTAAGGATAGCACTGGGTGGTGCAGTGTGGTAGGCACTGGGTTCTGATCCCCTGATAGGGAGGGAGTTGGTCTTTATGACACTGGCCACTCACAGCTGACAGGCTGAAGTGTGTTTCTGGGTTTCCAGGCAGCTGAGCAAAAGGTGCTGAAGTCCATTGCTCTGGGCAGGGCACTGCAGGTACGGCACACCTGGACTCTCTCCTCTGCCTTGGGCTCCACCTGAAGCTTTTTCTGGCTCAGTGAACCAGAGACCTAATTTCCCTCTGGTGACTTGGTTTGGGCAGGGCCGTGGGGTGAGTGGCATGGGCTGTGCTGCCCCCACACTGAGCATGTCTGAGTCCCCATCTCTTCCATAAGGTGCTGCACAGGTGTACCTGCCTGGGCAGTGAGACTTGTTCACTCTTTTCTGTTTAAGAAAAATGCATGAATTCAGTTTAAATAATCCACAGTTGAACCAGCCTTCTCATTCCCTAGGGCCAATTAAGTTTTCTCCGCATCCTGCAGCTTCATCACATCAGAAAACGGTCGCCTTTTTTTCTTGGCCTGGTTAGCCAGCCACTCACATGTCACGTGACTGTGGCAACGTGCCACCATCGGTGACTGTTCAGACACCGTGCATTTTTGCACCTCCAGCCATTTTGCATAACCAGGAGGGTTTTTCCCAGGTGGGCTGTGTGGCTCTAGTTCCTGGTGGGAATAGGACACGCCGGAGGCCTTGACCCCATTTGAAGAGCCAGCAGGTCCCAGGCTGAGAGATCTGTGGGCTGAGTGGGTGTTTGTCCACAGGGCGTCTGTCTGGCCACCCACACCTGTCATTGGTGTGAACACCCTGTACTGACTGCCTTGGGGATCCCTGGTGTTCTCGATGCTCTAGGAAGGCGGGCAGACCCCGCTCTGTGGGGCCACTGAGGACATTAGTTAAAGGGCGAAGTAATGGGGAGCCTTCGTTCTGTCCCTAGCTCTCTTTCAGTTGAGTGGCTTATTAACAGCCACAGCCAGGGGCACCCAGAAGATGCACACGGCCATAGGTGCAGGATGGCTGGCAGCATCGAGACTCAGGCCTGCCTCCCCCGGGCAGCTGTGGGTTGGCCACCTGTCCCCACGAGGGTTTCCTTGCCCCTGCCTGAGATGTATGTGGAGGGCGGGCCTCCCTGTTTCTCCCTCTGCTGTTGGAATTAAGGTGACTTAGTGAGGGATTCAAAGCCTCTGGTGTAGGTTCTTCACTCCCTTGACCCCAGAAACCCCCTTGCCTCACTGAGAGGGAGGTGGAGACTTGGGCAGAATGGATTTTGTGGGGGAGAGAGTTGAGGATAGGTGCTTGGGCATGGGGCAAGTGTCCAACTGCCCCTGGGGGATGAAGACCAGAGCGGAGGGACACTGTGATGGAGTTTGTGTTGGCTACATAAGAGCAGAGCTGATTATAATCATCTGTGGCAGCCACTCACCATTTAGTCTAATTTTTCACACAGCACTATAATTATGCCCATCCCCACATATGTGTTGGATGAGCATGTATGGGTTTTATGTGACTGTAATTTGTAAGTCTGCTCTGTGTGTGCAGGCCTGGTAGGCGTCTGAGGCCGGGCTCGTGACCCAGGGTGTGTGGGGTGGGGAGCGGGGTGAGCAGGGTTCACCTCCTCGATACCGCCGTCTGATGTGGTCTACAGGATGACTGCGCAGCCCCAGCCTGCAGCTGGCTGTCGTAGGAAAAGTGAGGTTTTTTTGGGGCCCAGTGCATGAGTCACCAACAGTAAATGCAAACCATATGTGCTGTGTTTTCTCCTCTGTGGAAAGGGATTCTGGTAACACACTCAGGCTGAGGCTCTGAGTGTGGCTTTGTTTGTTCCACGTAAAAATCCCAAGAATGCGGGTGAACCTGTCTGAGATCTGATCAGATCCCCGTGTCGTGTAACCAAACACTTAGCCAAAGTCGGTTCCGGGGCTGCTTGGTGGTTGTGACGTAACCGTTTGCACAAGCAGATGCTGACATGAAAAGTTGGTGTAGGGGCAAGAAACTTCAACATTTTTGATGGTTTCGATTTCTTGAAAACACTGCGTAATGATTTCACTCAAGACCTGTCTTGCTGAGAGTGCAGCGCACTTCATTTTTTTATTGTTTAGCGTTTATTAGGAGTGGGATGAAGTGGGTTCTCTGGAAATTCCCACTGGGAGCACCAGGCATCTGCTCAGCTCTGGCTTCTCTGCACTTTCCCTCTCGTGCCTGGCCCCTGGGGAGGACCTTTCCCTTACTTTCATATCCTCAGTGACATTTGAAGTCATTTTAAAAATATGTTCATCAGACGAGGGTCTCGAGGTTTGCAAGTGTGTGAAAAAGCAGCCACATCGTCACCCTAAGGAAAATGCAGACCCTGAGGCCTGACGGGCGGGGCCCCGAGAGGCAGCTCAGCTGCAGCCTCCAGCCCCCAGACCGCTGGCATTCCTCGCTGGTTCCTGAGCTGCTGAGTTAGTTATGCATGTGGGTCCTCGGTGCCTCCTGTCACCCGAGTCTGCTCCTGTCCTTCACGCTCAGTGGAGACCTCCACCATTTCCCAGCCCTTGCTCCATCATCTGGAACTCGGGTTGGTGCCAAAGTCCTCTTGCTGTTTCCTTCATTATATTTTGGAAAATCCATCCTTTCCTTGGTTCTCAGCTGCACTGCACCCATCGCCTCCCTGACTCAGGGAAACTCAGGCACCTGCTGCTGCAGCCTTGCAGGCCGGCAGCCACTGCACAGGTGTGGGGAGGGTCTGGGCGCCCAATGCCAGTCCCAGCTGCCTCCCTTGGAGTGGCCGGTGCTGCAGGGTGGAGCTGATGCCAGCCTGCCCACCGAGAGTGGGCGGGGAGCGGGCGGGGCCCTGGCTGACTCCGCCTCCCTCCACAGCGGACTGACACACGAGGCCCACAGGAAGGAGGTGGAGCAGCTGTACCTGCGCTGCTCAGCGGGCACGGTGGAGTGGATGTACCCGACCGGCGCGCTCAGTGTCAACCTGCGGCCCAACACCTTCTCGCCCTCCCGGCACCTGACTCTGTGCATCAAGCCCCTCAGGGACTCCTCGGGGGCCAATATTTATTTGGAAAAAACTGGAGAGCTGAAACTGCTGTTCCGGGACGGGGACCACGGGCCCGGCCAAGTGCGCTGCTTTGGCTTCGAGCAGGGCGGCCTGTTTGTGGAAGCAACGCCCCAGCAGGACATCAGCAGAAGGACCACGGGCTTCCTGTATGAGCTGAGCAGCCGGCATGCTGGGTCAGACCTGCACACCCTGTCGGGTGAGTGGGGCCCTGGGGGCGCAGGGGTGGGCTCCCGGCCACTGCTGTCCCACAGCCCTAGTCCTTCTCATTTGCCAGATTTCTCTGACTTTCTCCCGCCCCCTCCGCCCCCCAGCACAGCCTCTGTGAAACTCCTCCGGGTGTGCCTGCTCGGTAGGCCCACCTGCAGCCGAGGCGGTGCCGTGGTACCAGCAGACGGCCCTCCTGGGGGCGGGGTGAGCTGTGTGGTGCGTTGGGTGCTGGATGTGAGGTGTATTCTTAGTGTTCTTGCAAGTTCTTGTTTGGACTTTGCCAAGCACGTGGCTCCCAGGAGTGTGTTACTTGTAGAGGTAACGAGTGTCCCCGAGAATGACCACAAGTCGGAGCCGTGGCGGCCTCACTCCCTGACACGTCATCTTCCACGACGAGCTGTGGCAGATCTGATGTGGGCACTGGCACATTCACGCTGTCCCAGCGTATCTTCTGCTGCACGAACTGGCTGCAGCCTCTCAAACACCGAGTTTTGGGTGGGACCTGAGGCTGATCCACACCCCAGGTGCAAACCCACAATGTCCTGAGTCCCGGGGCCAGTCCTGGGATTTCGAGTCGTTTTGTAGGTGGGTGGGTGTGTGTAGGGACCCTCAGTGTGGAGGCTCCAGCAACGTGCCAGAGTGAGGCTGCGGTGGGCACCCAGGTGGAGCCGGAGCCCCTGCTGCTGGGCCCTCGGGGAAGGGGCTGTGGTGATCTGAGAGCCTGGGGGAGGGGTCTGTCGGGGTCTGTCGGCGGCCAGGGGTGTGTGTGCACAGGCGAAGGTGGTGAGTTGGCTTTAGACTTCCATTCCTTTTTCTTTGGAGGAAAGCAGCAGCTTGGGGGGGGGGGCACAGGTGGGGGGAGCTGGCCTTGAAGAGCGGGGAGGAGCCCTGGGTCGCTGGACAGGCCCCGTCCCTCTGCCCCGAGCAGCCCTGAGCTTCACTGGGCCCGGCCTCCCTCTGGCTCTGTGGCTCAGTGTCTGAGTGAGTGGGCTCCTGGGGCGCCAGCTGTGTCAGTCCCCAAGTGGGCCTGGACCAGGATGCCCTGGGTAGGGTGGGGGGCAGCACAGGGGTGTGAGTTTGGGTTGTCCCGGGAGCCAGCTCCAGGAAGACTGCTCCCTTGGGGACCAGCTGGGAGGGTGGCCAGGTGCAGGCCCCTTACCCTGGCAATGCCCCCATGGACAGGACGCCCCGACAGGGTGGGGGGAACGTGGCCCAGCACAGTAATGACCGGGCCTCGCGGTTCACCGGGCCCAATGGAAACAGCTGGTTTGAGGACCGGGCCATCCCGAGAAACGTGTAGTCTCTGCGTTTCAGCTTGGATTGGGGAAAACCAGACCTGCTGGGATTTGAAAGGTGGCGTTTCCTCCAGCCCGTGAGTCCACGTTTTACTGTGCTGTGTTCTTGACTCAGGTCTGTTTTCAACACTTTAATTCTCGCTCAAACCAAACTTCCCCATTACAGAGCTTCTGTTGGGCTGGGGCCCCTCCCCCGTGCCGACTGCCCAGGTGGGAAGGTGGCACTGTGAAGCCTAGGACCTGAGGTGAACTTGAGGCAAACTTGAACGGCCTCCACCTTTGTCTCGGTCACAGTGAGGAGGTGGGAGGGGGAGTTTACAGAGGGGACCCCAGTCTCGCTCCGGGGCCTAGGGGTAGGTATACTTGAAATGAAAGCAAAATCAGGAAAAGCCGGGTCACCTAAGCCGAGGTTCCTGACTAGAGTGGTGGCCTGCTGCCTGGAGCCAGGGCTGGGAACCTGTTAAGAGTCCTTTTCATGGACCACTTGTTGATGGGCATTAAAGACTTGAAGCTGGCTGGCTGGTTGCTGGGGCATGTCCCACCTTCGCCCTGTGACTCGTGGGTGCAGGTGTCACTGCTGCACGCCTGAGGGCTGCCATTGTGGTGACGGGAGCCCCTGGTCACAACCTGGGGTGACCCCAAGCCCAGGCCAGGGCTCAGGTTCTCTTCTCCCCCCTGGGGGCAGGGCCGGTATCCCCTAGGCCTGAGCCTGAGTTTCCAGGCCTGGCCAGCGAATGCACCTGGGAGAGCTGTCAGGCTGGTGGCTGAGCTGCCCTGGGGTCCTGTGGCTTTGCAGGGAGGAGGGGAGCGCCAGAGGGAAAGGGGTGCATCGTCCAGTCCCCACCTCTGCCCGCTGCCCCCCTGCACCCCAGCGCTGGCCAAGGCTGAACATTGAGCCGTCTGAGGTGGCCAGGCCTTCTGTGAGGGGCACATCCAGGTTCCCTCGTTACCCACTATATACACCCACCTGGCCCTGGGGTGTCTGCTGAAATCTGAGCCCCCGGGGCTTCATCTGCCCGGTGGCTGGAATCTGGAGCAGCGACGGTCAGAGCCTGGGCTGAGGACTCAGAGGCACCCAGGGCTCTGAGAGCTGGGAGCTGGGATCTGGGACCAGAACCAGGCCCAGCACTGTCCCCCGCCACCAGGGGACGAGGGCCAGCAGGGATCGGGGAGGTTGGAGCCTCCCAGCTCCTTGGGGTGTGCGCCTTTCATCAGGGCCTGGGCCCCTAAGCCTTTAATACCCGAGGAATGGGTGGGAAATGTGGAATGTCGGCACGGCCATCTGGCGGCCGTGGTGTCCCCAGGCCAGGTGGGCCCTCAGCAGGCGGCACAGCTCCAGGCTCACTCCTGCTGTGGCCTAGCTGCCCCGTGGAGGCCTCAGTGACAAGGGAGCCCACAGAGGGGACTCAGAGGGGAGCGCCTGCCTTCTCCCCACCCGTGGGTCACAGCACTCCTTCGTGCTGGCCTGAGAGCAGGAGCCCTGTGGGCCGGATTCCGGCCGCCGGGAGTGTTTACAGCGGGCGTGTTGGCCTCGTGTCCACTTGGGCTGTGTAATCAGCCTCCCTGATAAACTGAGACGCACCAGCAGCCGAGGATGGAGAGGCAGGCAGCTGCTTGACAGGCACAGGCGGCAGGAGGTGACCCAGCCCAGGGGAACTGGGTTTTAGCTGCCACGTAGCAGGAGGCAGACCTGCTGCCCACGCCCCCCACTGCCGGTGGGCCTCGCTGGCACACCTGAGTAATAGGGGGGCCCCTTCCGTGGCGCTGGAACAGTCTGGAAGAACTGGGAAGGCAGGAGCGGCCAGATGCAGCTTAGTGATGGATGAGGCTCCAGCCACACCTGGAACATGGCTGAGCTGTTGGGGGACTGTCCTCCCTGGGGACCCAGGGAAAGAGGCACTGCCAGGATCCCCATCACCCAGTGGGCTGGTGCACTCGTGGGGGTAACCCACAAAGGTGGGCAGGGTGTTGCTCCGTCTGGCACTGGGGTACAGAGACAGACTCCGTGTCTCCAGTTCGCATAGGGTGACTGCATGGGCCCCGGATTCCAGTCTGTTGTTTCACTCCTTGGGGGCCAAGTGGCAGGGGCTCGCCCTCCCAGGCACATCCCCACCCCGGGCTTCGTGTGATGCCTGCATGCAGCCTCCCCGCAACCCTCTGAGCAGGCGTGGGGGAGAGACAGCTGAACGTCAGATCCACGGCTGGAGCTGGGGGGTTGGAGGGGCAGGAGGATGTGGCCCCTGGCCTGATGAAGGCATAGGAAACTCCCCCATCACAGGCTCCAGGGGCACTGGAGGAGGCGGGCGGCCTGGGTCCCACACTACTGGTGGCTTCACCTCCCATCCAGTTCAAAACCCACTGTTTGGTGAGCTGGAGGCAGGCGATTCCTGGGGGGGCCCAGTGGGTGGGGAGCTCCCACAGATGGCCTTGACAGTGAGTGGCAGAATTCAAAGGAGAGAGAGAACTTATTTTCTTTTTGCTAGGATCATTTATTTCCTGCACCGGTGGCTTCTCTGGCCTCTATAATTATTGTATGATTATTTTTTGCCTTACCCATTTTGAGGTGGAAGGGTGTGGCTTTCCTGGTGAGGAAGAGGTTGGGAGGGCAGCAGGACAGGAGGAGACGCCGGTGGCCAGCAAGGACAGGGCCTGGCGGGGTCATCTGGGGACGGGAGGTCTGGGTGAGTGCGTCGGGCGTCGTGACCATGGGAGGCGGCTCTGGAGCCTTAACCGGCAGCTCCAGCTCGGTCTCAGCCGACATGGCCACGGCCATGGCCACGGCCACGTTCTGCCACATTCACAGCTCTCTGGTCTCTCGCTTCTCTTCATTCCCCATTGAAATGCCGCATCTGCCACCGGTCACCAGCTGACCCCACTGAGTGTCCTCCTGCATGGTGTTCTCTTTGGAAATTGTGTGTGTCACCCTGACCTTCCTTGTGTGGGCAGCTGGGACCAGCGTCCGTCTGTCCATCTGCAAACCCTTCAGGCAATGAGATCCTGACAGAAGGCACTCTCTCCATGGCCTCCCTCCGGCACCTGCTGGCCTCACCTGGGTCCCCGTGTGGCCCCTGGCCCCCCTCCCCGAGCCTGTTATTTTCTTCTTCGCTCAGTTCATTTTATGCACATTCCAGAGTAATCTTCCTGAACATCCACACCCCGGCTCCCCCTCTCCATGATACACGGGCCAGAATTCCAACCAGCCCGCTGGCCGCCCCCTCCCTGTCTCCCCCGTAAGGAAACGAGATTGGATGCGTCAGAAACCAGCACATTCCACGGCCTTTACGAGCCTGACTCGATTCATAATTGTTTCCAGACTGCTTCCCTTGGCGTCCACAGGCTGCATTTTCCACCAAGGTGACCCGCGTTTTGTGAAGCTCAGTCGTGAGAGGGGAGTCTCCGGGGCGGTGTTTATGCTTTATGAGCTCAGCCATCAGGGATATCGGCTCATTGAGGCTTCTGGTGGGAGGCTCTGCAGGCCCCTGACCGCCATCCCCCAGGGCCATCAGGTCCTTGTGCCCAGTACAGTGGGACTGGGAGTGAGCCAGGGCAGGCAGCCAAAGATGGCTCGTCTCCACCTCTGTCATTGGCCGTCAGCTGGGGTCCCGGGGCCCACAACCCCCGGAGAGGACACAGCTCTAGGCGGGGTCACACATGTCCAGGCCTGGGGTCTGACCACAGCGTGTGGCCTGGGCCTGTGGGCCCTCCGCGGCTGCCTTCAGGGTTGGCACCTCCTGGCCTGTCTCAGCGGGCTCGGAGCCCGAGATGCTTCTGGAGAGCATGTGTGGACCCTCACCTGCCCCCAACCTGCACGTGGCAACGGCACACCTGGCCCGAGGGAGCCCAAAGGCGGGCTGTGGTCATTGTGGGTTTGGCTCGCTGACCTGCCTTCTCGTGGGGACAGCTGCTGAGGCCACCCCCCACCCACAGAGCGAGACCAGGCTGGAGCCTCTAAGCCCATGGGCAAGGGGGTGCTGGCCAGGATAGAGGGGTCCCCTCTGCTCTGTACCCCACACTCACAACCAGAGTGAAGTCAGTGGAGCATGAGGCCCTCAGAGCTGGCAGTGCCGAGTGCCCCTTGGTCATCACGCCTACCATGTGGTGCCTCCACAGGCCCAGCAGGAGAGGGGGACAGGGGACCCCCAGTTGCCCACCCTCTTTTTTAAGAGCGACCTTGAGCCTGGGGGATCCACCTGTGCGAACAGAGGCCACGGGTAGGCAGAGGGCTTGGGATTTGGAGCTGGTCAGGGAGGCACCTGCTCTGCAAATGGGCTGGACCAGCTTCCAACCCGCCCAGCAAGCTAGGCTTGTTCTGTGGCTGCTGCTTCTCCTGATAACTTAATAGGAGCCCAGCGGTGGGTGGGCCTGTGAGATGCTCCTTGCACAGCCGGACGGTGACGCGTATCCACCCTGCCCAGGGGCAGGACGACACACCTGCAGTCTGGACACACGCGTCCATCCCCAGGCTTCCCGGGGACACTGTGCGCCAGGCCCCATGGGTCCACACACATTTGGGCCCAGAGGCCTGTCTGTGCCCCACCTGGTCCCCCAAGGCCCCTGAGTCACTGCCACTCCCTGGGGGTCTGGCAGCCCCTGGGCAGGTGACCTCACGCTCAGCCCAGTTCCAGGGCAGTGAAGGCAGCCGGCCAGGCATGCCGACGGGGTCAGCTTCATCCTGGCCTGGCGAGTGCCAAGGCCAGGGGCGTCCTGGGGCCTTTAGAATGTGAAAGGGTCTCAGGGAGGCTTGTCCCAGTGAGATTTCATAGGTGAAGTTTCTGCAGCATTAGGAGGATTTGAGCCCAAACATGCAATTTTAAACAGGTAAGGGAGGGACCTTGAAATGTGCAATAGAAGAGTCAACGGATACATTGTATTTTCCCAAATCCACTGTCAAGTGAAGGAGCGTGTGGTCTGTTGGGGAGTCATCAGAGCCCCAGGTTTCTGCCCCCCACTCCCTTCCCCCCAATATCCTTCTGAGGGCTCCTGCCCACCTGGGACAGGAGGGTGAAGGGCTGCAGGGGAGGCAGGGCTTTGTGTGAGGCCTGTTTGGCTGGAGGAAGCCAGCCCCACCGAGGTGGGGGGTCTCCTAGGGGACTCTGACCCGGCAGCTCTGGACGGAGCTTGGAGGCCAGGCAGGGTCTGTGGGAAGGACCTTAGGAAGGCACCAGGGCCACAGCGGGTGAACGCCCCTCACTGTTCGCTGTGCCTTGCGTTGCAGCCTCGTGGGTCCCTCCAGGCAGAGCCTTGACCCCCTGTGGAATCAAGGGACAGATGGGACCCTGGGGAGCAGGTGGCGTGTGAGTGGGCAGCCCTGGCAATTGGGGTGTGGCTGTGGAGGCCGGTGTGAGGGATAGGGCTTTGCTCAGCTCAGCTGGTTTGCATTGGTGACGGGCAAGGAAGAGCGATTCCATGTGAGCCCAGAGGCTGCTCGTGGGGGACAGGCCCATCCTGTACTGTGCGGGGGGCCTGGGGTCCCCTGCCATCAGCCCCACCCCCCGCATGCCGAGGCCACGGAAGCACAGGGCAGACAACTGCTACCGGAAGTCAGAGCTCCTGCAGGGCGACGGCCCACCGGGCTGGGTCTGCGAGCACGCATGTGCATGGCTCTGCCTGACGCTGCTCCTGTGCTCTCTCCTTGTAGCCCCGTGCCGGCCCTGCAGCGACACAGAGGTACTCCTGGCGGTCTGCACCAGCGACTTTGGTGAGTGCGCACTGGTCCGCTGTGGGGAGGGTGCCCTGCGCCCCACGTGGGCCCGTAGCACCTTTCACCGCTGGCACTGACCCCTGCAGGGAGGGGGCTGGGTGTGGTGTCCCCTCCGTGGGCCATAGGGCTGCACCTGCTCGGCTGCGGCCCCAGGGAGGACCTGAGCTCTTGGCCAGAAGAGGACTGGGCACTCCTGTTTTTTTAGGTGATCACTGAGCATTTCCCCACTTGGCACATGAGGTCATCACTCGGGTGGCCTCACCTCAGAACCCTGCCCTCTGCTGGGTGCCCTGTAGGTGTTGCGGTGGGCGTTCCAGGCCCTGGTGGGGCCCAGGGCTGAGGCCAGAGACCCAACTCGGGCACAAGATGGCAGCTGTCACAGCTGGACCTGCTGAGCCCAGAGCCCCGGGGGCAGCTCCTTTCCAGGTCCCTGGGGTCGGGACCCTGTTGAAGCTGCTGCTCTGCCCTGTCCTCCCTGTCCCCTTCCCCCGTGACCTTCATCGAGCCTGAGATTCTGACACAAATCTCGTGTTTGACTGTGTCTGCTTTTCTCAGCCTGACTTGAGAGGCCGATGCACAGACTGCGTTTCATTTCTTCTGTTCCCCACTCGTGTGGCCGGCCCTGGGTAGAAAAATACTTCTGCCCCAGATGAGCCCCGAGTGCGGTGGGGACCACCCCGAGGCAGCCTCACACGTGGGAATTGTGCTTTTCAACGGGAATTTCTGGAATGCAGCGGTCAGGGTCCTCCACCTGCTCGCTGCCAGTGCAGCCACGCGCTGTGCTGTTGGTCCAGCGGGCATCCCTGCGGCCTCGCTGACCTCTGTCCCTCCCTCTGCAGTGGTCCGCGGCACCATCCGGGACGTGAGCCACGCGCCCGAGCGGCAGGAGTCGGCCATCCACCTGCATGTGAGCCACATCTACCGGCAGAAGAGCAGGGTCTTCCGGCCAGCTCCCGGGGGCGGCTGGCGGGGGCGCATCACCACGCTGCTGCAGTGCGGGGTGAGGCCCGGGCGTGGCGAGTTCCTCTTCACCGGACACATGCACTTCGGGGAGGCTCGGCTGGGCTGCGCCCCGCGCCTGGAGGACTTCCAGAGGATGTACAGGGACGCCGAGGAGAGGGGCCTGAACCCCTGCGAGATGGGCGTGGAGTGACCGCGGGCTGACCAGATCGGGGTGGATGCCTGGCGTTCACACAGTCTGATGCCCGAGGCCCCGGCGAGGAGCCCTGACCCATCGATTGGAAATGCTGTAAAATACAAACTAAGTTATTATATTTTTTTTAAAAAAGAAATGTTGATGGCAAACGAACTCCTGTACTTTGTGTGCCGTTTCATGCTGCTTCTCTGGAAGCACCTGAAGTCCTTGCATTTGGCCGATGTTTGGGGGGAGTGCTGGTGTGGCCCCTGGCGAACCCCCAGCCCCAGGCTTTGCACAGAGCTGGGGCACCACTCCACGTGGTTTCTTACCTGGCTGGTGGGCGCGTCACTGCACTGCTGGAGCGGTGCCAGGATGGAGATTTATGGAGCCAAACACTTGTCTTTTTCACTTTGTTCTTGCTTTTTAAAGAATGTGCTTGGCCAGCCATGCCCCTTTGGGCTGCAGGCTGTCTCCTTCCAGGGAGCACAGGCCCGTACCTGGTGGGGCCGGGATGTGCATCTGTGGTGCTGAGCTGGGCGCCACATGGGCCTTCTCCTGGGAGCCCCACGGCCCTGCCCTGTCACCCCCATGCTCAGCCAGATGCCCCCTCCTTCCTTTCAATGCAGATCCTGCCTTTTGACCCCAACTTCCCCCAAACGCCACAGCAAGTCTCTGGACACCCAGGGGCTGGTCTGCGCAGGGTCAGTGACCTCATATCCTGAAGGATGAGTCAGTGTCCTGTAGCCCGGGGGCTTCACAAGACACTGTCTGCGGCCTGGGAGGCCCACGCCCCCTCTGGAGGCTCCAGGGTGGAGCCTGCCTGCTTTCCTCTGGGTCCTGTGTCTAAATTCCCCATCTTGTAAGGGCACCAGCCACTGGGTAAAGGCCCACCCCAGTGACCTCAACGTGATCACGTCTGCAAAACCCCACTTCCTGGTATGTTCACACTCACTGTGTCTGGGTAGTCAGGACTTTGGGGGACACTATTGACCCCACTACAGGGTCACTGGGGTGTCAAGTAATAAGACCTGAGCTGATGTCCTCCACGGTGAATCGGGTGATTTCTCAGCAGCTGCTGAGACCAAAGGGCAACCTGGGAGAGGCCCACAGAGCATCATGCTGCTTGCACCAAAGACCCAGGCACCCCGAGTGGCCACAGGCAGGCAGCGCATGGCACTCCAGTGTGAGCAGACACAGCTGTGCACCGGGTCGCAGCATACCAACAGGTGTGCCCTGGCTCGGGTGTGCCGGCTCAGGTGTGTGCTGGCACAAGACTGTGAGCTGCAGGTCCCAACCTGAAGCAGGTGCTCAACACCTGCGCCATAAGGAGCAGGGTGGTGACCTGAAGCAGCTGGTTGGGGACAGGAACAGGTCCTTCTGTGGCTAACAGCTGAAGGTGTGTGTTGTCAGGAGGACGCTTGTGACGGCAGCAGGTGTGCCTGACCCACCGCAGCAGAGAGGCTGACTGGCTGCTGGGCCGTATTCTGGGCTTTTCTGCGCGGCCCCGCCCCGCCCACTCTGCCACGGAGGCCTGCAGGGCAGCACTAGCCGCAGAACTAGAATGTTGGGTTTCGGTTTCGGCCAGTGTTCCTGCTGACTTCAGGGCAGGGATCCGGCCTCTGCCCCAAGGAGCGGGGCCTCTGTCGGGTGAACTGCAACGCTCACTCCGAGGGAGACAGTCTGCAGGGCCTGGGCGGGGAAGGCCAGGGCCTGGCACGAGGGTCCAGCTGTGCAGGTGGGCACTGGGCACACTGGAGCCTCGCCCCCCCTGGGCCTGTGAGCCTCATGCCGGCACATCCCCCGCGGTGCAGGGCTGCTCGGCACAGGGCAGGGCTGGCAGGGCCCCCAGGGAACACAGCCCCCACACCCATGGCCTCCTGCTAGCTCAGAGCCTCCTGGGCACCTGAGGCTGCTGCACACCCCAAGCCCCACACTCAGCTGTGAGGAAGCCCTGCACCGTGGAGCCCGAGGGACCTGGTGAGGCTCTTGGGGGGCCTCCAGGGAGTCAATTTGCTGACCAGTGGCTCTGCCCCATGGACCTGGCTCTGGTCAGCCCAATCGCCATCTGGGACAGACCCTTCGGTGGCTCCATCCAGAGGTGGAAGGGGAGGCAGGCAGGAGCCCCAAGGCCTGGCTGGGGAGCTCCACATCCCACCTGCCCAGCTGAACCCTGCCCCCCCACTGCCGGCCCGTCGTCCCTCCTCCCTCTGCCTCCTGTGTCCCTCCTACTGGGAGCAGCCAGCCTAGGTCCCCCCCTTCCTTCTGCTGCAATGGTGGGGAGGGGTCTCTCTGCCCCATCCCCGCACTTCCCCGCTCACCGCAGCTCCCAGACATAGCACCAGTGGGCCCAGCCCCTGCACGAGCCCGAAACCCCAGTGCCTGGCAGCTTGAAGGGACGTCCTTACTCTCCTGGCCTTAGCAACACTGGGGCCCCGCACGGTGGTGGGAAGAGCCCCGGTGTGAGCCAGTCCAATGCTGTCAAAGTCAGGAAAAGCATGCTTTCTGAGTTCCCAAGTCTGTGGTGCCTCTCCTCTGTTGAATAACCCCTCCTGTGCTGGGGGAGGGGCAGCCTGGGCACCCTCTCTTCCTCTCCGCTCTTCTTCGCGCCCCCCCCATAGAAACATGAGGAAAGGCCCTGGCCCCTCCTGCTGGTCTGGACGCTGCGTGGGCTCAGGCCTCTGCACCCTGATGCTCAGGGGCACCCACCTCTCCCCCCAACACTCCTCACCCCAGCCTGACTGAGGGGTCAGGCTGACCCTGTGGCCTCCAGCCGGGGGACATCTCCCACTTGGGCCTTGTTTCCGGCATCGGCCCCTGCCTGGAGGAATGGGGGTGAGAGGGGCCCCAGGTGTGGGTGCATGTGCTCAGCGGGGCACCTGGCTGGGCCTGCACTCACCGTGTGGCCAAGGACCCACCTCAAGTCTACATGTGGGTGTCTCTGCTCTGGCCTCTGGCTACGAGCTGGCCCCCAGGTGAGAGGCCTCATCCGACAGCCAGGCCAGGCTGGCCCACCCAACAGGTGCCCTTTCAGCTGGGGTTGGGGGCGGGCCTGGCTGTGTTTGCTGGGGAAGAACTGGGCCTTGAGTCAGACTTGAATGCCCTCCAACTCCAGCACTGGGACCCCAGGGGCGCCAGGCTGGCGACCCCCTCTGGCCTTCTGCCTCCTGTCAGCATCAAGAAAACACCCGGCCCACCGAGCCCATGTGTCTCCTGCCAACAGCCCAAATGTTGTGACTCCTGCCCCGTGGGCCACGTTTCCGTGCACGTGGTCCACCTCTGCCATCTGATACCATCCTGCGTCCACGGAGAGGGATGGGATCATGGCTCCCGAGATGTCCTCATTTTGACCTTGGAACACGGCAAAGAGAAACGGAAGTTGCTCATGGGTGGGGAGATTCCTCGGGATCATCTGGGGCCTAATGTCATCACCGGGGGCCTCAGAAATGGAAGCAGAAGGCAGGACAGGGAGAAGCAGAGGGACCAGTGGAGAGTGACCGAGCCTGAGGCTGCGGCTGTGCAGGTGGAGGGTGGATCAGGGCCTAGGGCCTCTGGGAGCTGAAATGGCAGGAAGCGGATTCTCCCCCAGAACCTCCGGAGGGAACCAGCCTGTGACACTGCGGTTCCAGCCAGTGATGCCCAGGTCAGACCTCTGACCTTGAGAGCTGTGCAGAACAAACTGCTGTTTTCAGCCACAAGAAGTTTGTGGGAGACAAACACACTGATGTACCTGCTTACCTGGGGTCAAGGGGGTTCGGCGGGGTCCCCGGGTGGCATCAGGTGCTGGTGAATTCCCCTAAAGGGTGTAAAATGCTATTATATGTCTACAGGCACTTTTAGAAGCAGGCTCACAACTTTCATCAGCATCTCAAAGTTGGGAACATGACTCCATCCATGCAGGTGGGGACCTCGGGGCAGGTGTGGTTTCCTCATTGATTCGTAGGAAACTGAGCGCTTTCCCCACCCCTCCCTGTCTCTGTCTCTCCCTGTCCCTCCTTGTGCCCCTCCCCCTTTCAGGTATTTTTTTTCCTCTTCTCTGCTGACTAATGCTACATTGTAACCTGCTGCCTTCAAACTCACTGCGGCTGCGTGCTTCCAGGTATGGTTTTTGGAACTGCAGATACACCTGTGCACACCCGGGCTCACCTGTCCTGAGTCAACCTCTCGATCCAGACAGCAAGGGGTGGCCCTCCTGTGGTATTCACCTACTGGATGGTGCCCACCAGCGTCAGCGACCCCCACTAGGCCCACTTGTGGTTCCCCCTCTGCCCAGTGCCCTGGACCCTTTTCCTCGTGGGCAGCCCCTCACAGGTCCTGCATGTGCTGAAGCACCCCTGAGCCTTCTCCCTCTCACCCTCTTGTCCCCAAGACTCTCCAGATCTGCAAGCCCCCGCCACCCAGCTCTTTTTCTTCTAAGGTTAGATATCAGGGCCTGGCCTGTCACCTGGAGGTGCCTCACCTGCCCTGTGTTTTGGCCACGCCCAGGCTGCTGGGGATGCTGCTCACCTGCAGGCCTGGCTCAGACTGGCAAGCAGGGACCAGGCTGGCCCACACTCACTGAGGGTCCCGTTCACAAAGGGTGGTCTCAGCTGGCTTTGCCCCTGTGGTGGCCCCACATCAGAAAGTGAGGACTCAGGTATTTACCTGACAGGGAAGAAGTGAGGACTCGGGACCACCACCTGGGGCTTTTCTCAGCAAACACAGCATTTTCTTACCCTCTATAGAGACCCGTCAACATGCTCCATGTGCTGCTGAGACTTTTCCAAGAATAGGCCCCCGCTGGTAGCCCCTCAGCCCCTCAGTCCCCCCATTAGGGGAAGGAAGGCACCTCCCTGCCCTGAGACTGTCCCTCCACCCCTGTCAGCTGTGCTCAGGACCCAAGAGGGGTGAGGGCCCTCACCACAGCCTGGCCCCATGACCCTCAGTATTTTTGAGGGCAGACACCCCATTGGAATCACCATCCACCGGAGCACACCACACCCTCACGGACTAAGAGCAGCATATGGAGGTGGGACATCCAAGAGAACGTGGTGTCCCCAGCAGCACCTCTGACTCCCTGAGCCTCCATGTCCCTCTGTCTCAGCCCCTCAGGGCGAGAGAAGCTGACCCTGCTTCTGTTGCCTTGTCCCAAGCTGACTCCCTTTGCATCCCCAGGGCCTGGTGGCCCAGTGGCCATGGGTCATGGTGTGGGCCTCCCTGCTGGGTCAGGGGATGTCAGGCTCGTACTTGTGGTCAGTCGGTAGGTTTTCACCCCTGAATGTGTCAGCGCCTGAGTGACTTCACACCAGAGCACTGCGGGGTCAGCGTGCAAGGCGGCAGCCAGCAGTCGCCTCTCTTCAGAAAGGAAGTCAGAGGTCACTGGGTGTGGTTTAGTTTTGCCATGAAAGGCAGGAGTCCAAATGCCCAGCCTACTGGCTGTCGATAGTGAGCGACTTTCTAATGGTCACAGGGGGGTCCCCATGCTGTGAAGCAGGGCCTGTATCTCCAAGCAGCCTGGGGAAACTTGGCTTTGATGGTCAGGACACACGCAGCTGGTGTGGTCAGTGCCCAGGGCCACTCAGATGAGACCGCAGCGGAGGCAGCTGGTTGCTCACATCGGAGACACAAGAGAGAGTATGAGACGCAGTAGTGGGAGGCGGCAACAGAAGCGCGCACACACACACCAGATGCCATCACTGGTGCACGTGCATGTTGTGTGCATATACATACATGTGTGCCATGCTCGTGCACACTTGCTCACACATGACCTCATGCGTACTTGCTCACAGATGTGCATTTGGTGTGCATATACATGCGTACTTGCACACACGCGTACACACATGCTCATACATATAGATGTGCTCACAGATGCACATGCATCTTGCTTGTGGTGGGACTCTGGGGGTCACGCCCCATGCAGGAGCCACGTGGGGTGGGGGCCGAGGTTCGGTGTGATTCCGTGTAGGCAGGTTGCCGTGGCCGAGGGTTTGGAATTTCGGCTTCAAATAAATTTTGCTTACAAGTCGCGTACTTTGTGGTTATCAATTTTATCAGGGACAAGAAGGAAAAATGCTACAAAAACAAAGAACAAAAGCCCTGAGGGCTCCCTGTGAGGGGAGGGCTAAGAAACAGGATCGGATCTGTGTCGGGAAGGCGGGTGGGCGTCAAGGCGCTGCTGTGTCTGGGCGGCACCTCCCACCTGAACCCACAGGGGCCCCTGGCTCCCAGCCAACCTCCTGGCGTGGCCCAGTTGGGGAGACCCTGGCCCCGCTGCAGCCCCCCAGCCTCGGCAGCTGGTAGACTAGGCCTGGGGTGCTGGAGCAAGAGGAAGTGGTGGCCCCCACGCCCCAACCCCCCTGCCACAGGGCACAGGGCCCTTTGCCTGGCTCTAGCCCAGAACAGCACACTCCCGTCCTTCCCCCTTTTAGCCCTGCTGATGGGCCCGAAATGTCCAAAAAGGAGCTCTCCCAAAGACAGAGAGAAACAGAGAAAGCGCAGGCAGCATAAAAACAGGGAATGTTCTCGATCCTAGGTAACTGGCATCTGGCCACAAGTTGGCAGGCCCACCCTGGACAGGAGCGTTCCTGCCGCCACACCCAGGATGCACAGGTGTCGGCAGAGGGAACACGGACCCAGGTCGAGGCACAGGTGTGAGTGTTTGATTGTCTGAGTATGTCTGTGTGATTATCTGTGTGTCTCTATGTGTGAGTGTGCGAGAGAGTGTGTGAGCATGTGCAGGACCCAAGGAGACGAGGCTCATGAAGCAGAGTGGGTGCTCACTAGAAGTCTGGATGGGCTTCGGGCAGCACCCCCACCTGGCCCCCACCCTGTTGTGTGTCTCTCCGGGAGCCTGGCCAGTCAGAAGGGTAGGACAGTGCTGGTAGGTCTCCTGGCTCCAGTCAAGGTGCCAGTGACGCTGTAGCGCCTCATGGGCTAGTCCTGCCAGCAGACACCAGGGACCAGCAACACAGGGGATCGAGTGAAACCCCTCAGCGCAGGGACCTCAGGCCCTCGGGGGGCCGTGAGAACCGGCTCGCAGGTGCTTGTGCCTGCCTGTGGATAACAGGGGTTGGACAGCAAGCCCACGTGGGGCGCAGGGTGGTTGGTTCCCTGACAGTCTTTCTCTGTTACCTGCGGACACTGTCACCGCTCCCCATAGAAGCTGCAGCAAGGAAAGACGCATGTGTCTGCTCCCGCTGGGCGGGGGCGGGGGCGGGGGGGGGCGGCATTCTTCCTGTCCACATGTCTCTCCTGTTGGTGTGACCTCAGGGATGCCCCTCCTGCTGGGTTTCTGCTAAGGTGCTCGTGCGTGACCAGCACCCAGGCCCAGCCTTTCCCACCTGGCCCATGAGGGGCTCCACGTGGTAGAGGGTGGGTGCTTGCCCAGCAAGGGCAGCCAGAGCGGGAGGGAAGGGAGCTTTGGGACTGGATAAATGGCCAGTGGCCCAGTGGTGTGACAGGACTTGCTTGGACAGTGCCAGTCAGTAGCAGCCCCTGAGCTAGTTGCCCAAAGTGACAGCCACGTGACTTGGCCTTTGCCAGAAACGGTGGGTGGGGGTGTAGGTGGATGGGGCACTGGGAGGGCAGCCTGTGCAAAAGAAAGCACGGGAGGTTCACGGGGCCCTTCCATCCACTCTGTGCCCACACAAAGTCTCCACAAAAACCACGTGGCCTCTGCTCCCTACCCCTAGGTGCGAGAACTCCTGGTCCCAGCAGCAAACTCCCACCTACCCCAAATCGAAGGGAAAGGACAGGATGCAGGCTGGCTGCACCTGTGCGAGTCGTCAACATCTTAGGGTTCGAGCTATGAAGTTCCACATGTCGAGGGGACGGGGCGCCTCTCCTGAGCCCCCAGGTGGAAGCACTTCCATCCAGGCCCGGCTCCCGTGAGGTGGTTTCGGCCTCGCCTCCACCCACGCTGGGAAGCTGCACCGGGCTCGCGGGTTCCCCGAGGAGATCGTGGGCGCTCTGCAGAGAGACGCGCGAGCGCGCCCGCCCGGGTGAGGCGCTACTTCCGGTCTGACGGGAACGTGCCTGGGCGTCTGCGGAAGGCGCGGGGCTGGGGCTGAGCCCGCTGTCCTGCTCCTGGTTCTTGGCGCCCCCCACCCGCGATGCCGACATCCGCCCTCTGCCCTCGGGAGGCCTCCAAGTGTGCGAGCCCATCCAGGTGGGTGGGGGCCAAGGAGATGGGGTGACCCCCCCCCCGGGGTCTCCAGGCCTGCTGGTCAGCAGGGAGGCACGGCCGGTGACCCTTCTCTGAGAGCTGACGCCCCGGCCCAGCATTTGACACTTTGGGGACCAGGCATGGGACACGTGGCCCTTGTGGGGGGACCTGGCAAACTGCGCAGGGCAGGAGCATCAGGGAGGGCTCGCCTGGGAGAGGAATGTCTGGGGAACGTGGGTCAAACGCAAACAGCTGACGGATGCTTCCCTGGCTGGGGAGCCAAAGGGGGTGTGGGCGGTGGCCACCTCCCTTGCCTTCTCCGCAGTTTGTGAGGTCACAGCGCAGTTAGCGGGCCTGGGGCCGTGCCCCGGTGGAGGCAGTGTGGAGGGGCGAGGGAACAGGAGGCATGGGACAGTGGGGTTTGGTCACTGTCTCGAGGCCCAGAGCTGAGTGCGGTCTGCGGCTGCAGGGGCGGGAGATGAAGACAGTCCTCCTGGCGGTGGTGGCGCTGGCGGCTGGGGAGTCTGGGAGGCTGCGGACCACATGCCTTGTTGGGAGGTTCCCAGAGCTCCTGCGTCTCATGGGGATGGAGAGGGTCAGGGGCTTGAGGGTCACTCGGGGCTGGGGACCTGGCGAGTATGGCTGAGACCTGTTCACGGAGAGGTGAGGAGACCTCCAGAGGTCGGCCAGACACCCCCCACTCTGTGACCCTGGGCTGGTCAGCCCCTTCCAGGCCGGGAGTCCATGGGGAGGGTCACTGTGGCCAGGGTCCACAAAGAAAGAGGAGGTAGAAGGTGCCCCTGCTGGGAGCAGGTCTCCTCGGTCTCCACACGGCCAGTGTGAGGGTCTGCTGGGACACAGGTGCCCTGTCCTCCTGCCCTGCCTTGGGGCTGCCCCTGGGTGTGCGGGTGGAAGACTCAGGTCCCAATAACTGCTGACACAGGACATCCAAGTCACGGAGCAGGGGAGGCCAGGGCGTGTGGGATGAAATTTCTCAGCAGCCCTGGTTTCCTTCATTTGCTGTCACCTGTTGCCCCTCCAGGGCACCCCATGAAGAATGAGGCATGCTCCAGGTGGGCTCAGCTGTGCAGGAGAAGCCCCCCGGGTGGAGGGAGAGGTGGGAGGGCTGGGTGGTGGCCTCTCTCACACAGAGCTGGGGTGGCCTGAGCCCACGTGGGGGTTCCGGGCTGGCTGACCAGACCAGGGGTCGCTGAGGAGAAGGGACAGGGCTTTAACAGAGCTGCTTCGAAATCTCAAGCAAACACGAAAAACAGGCTGTGAAAGTCAAGTTGGAAAGGGCAGAAAAGTACAGAGTGAAAAGAAAGAAAAACGAGCCATCATCACGTCAGGGAGGCCAACCCTGGTCACAATGCACCCCGAACTGCTCCCGATACACCCCGTCTGCGTGCTGGTCAGCAGCAGCCTCTTGCCTCATCAGGGAACCGAGCAACCCGCTGTCGACTTGGAAGGAGGGTGGGTGGGAGCTGATGCTGGCCTGGGCTGCACGGCCCAGGAAGTGGGGGTCAGAGGGCCACAGCCCCCCACCCCCAGCTGGCGGAACAGGCCCTCCCGCCCCCGAGCTTTGTTCCTGCAGCCGGGTTTCCGCCACGAAGACTGAACTGCCTCATGCCCAGCACACGCAGGAGGCCCGCATCTTGTGGGCAGCACATCCACCCAATGAGATGGGCACTGTTGCCACCCACATTTCGTAAGCGAAGACGCCATGGCTCAGAGAGGGCGAGCCACTTGCCCAAGGCCACACAACAGAGGGTGTAGCTTAGGCTTCTCATCCAGCATCCAGAGCAATGATGCGAACTCGGTGAGATGGGTCCTGAGCGGTGGCCACCTCGGTGAGTTTCAGGAGAGAGGCCTCCCCTCTCCCAGAGTCTTTGGCTGGTCAGGATGATGGCCTCAGGCCATCAGGCCCTAGGGATGGGCTGTCTGGGGACTCCTGGGATGATGGCCACCACCTGGATGGGTTCTCCTGGCCTGCAGGCCCCCCATGTGCTTGTTGGGTCAAGTCATCGCCCCCCCTCCACCGGTCCCAAAACCCTCTTGGCCCAAAGGCCCCTGGTCTCCAGGCCGGAGTGGACAGAAGAGCAGGTTTTCACCTGCTGGCCTTGCATTATGCAGCCCCTGGGTGGCCACTCTCCCCAGGCCCGGAGGAAGGGTCCTCCGCAGTCCTGTTGGCTGCCCTAGGACCTCAGAGCTCATGGGGTCTCTCCTCTCAGAGCAGGAAAGAGGGTGGTCATGCAGAGCCGCAGGGACAATGACCATCCTGGGCTGGGTCCTGCCACAGGTGGGGGGTCAAGGCCATGCTCTGGGACCTCCGGCGGGTGCTGCCCTTGGGCAGCCCCCTTGCCCCTGGGCCTCCATCACCGCCTGCAGAGTCTGACCCGCCCCCAGCCGGGCTGGGCGCCGAGGGCAGCTCCGCACACATCTGGCCGAGCACAGCAGACCATGCACGGTGGTGTCACGTCCCAGGAATGCAGGAAGGCAGTCTGGGGTCCTGGCACGGAGGCATGGCGACGCACCAAAAATGTGCCTCGTAGAGAGATAATTATGCATTTGGGGAACATGCGTAACAGAGCCCATGGACGCCTCCAGTTCTGTTTGCTTTACTGGGACCCGAGGGCCAGAGCCGGCGAGTGTCTCTCCCTGCAGGAGGTGGGAGATGCTGGCGGGCGCCCACCGCCACCCTCCAGGGCAGTAGGTGTGGGCGGCTGAGGGGAGGACTGTGGGCGTGGGGTGAGTGTGATGGGGTGGGGGGCTCTGTAGCCTGGGAGGCAGCGCCGAGTCTGCGGTCTGTGGGGGCGGAACCAGCGCCTGGTGTGCCGGCTGTGGGCAGAGGGGCTGAATGACCCCATTGTGTGGAGCAAGAGGCCGGCAGAGCGGCCCAAGGGGCGGGGGACGTGCGTTTCCCAGCTCCTCCTTGCGCGAGGGCCGCCTGCCCCTCTCAGGAAACTTGGAAGTCACAGCCCGGCATCAGGCACAGAAAGTGGCATGAGCTCACCACCCGGAGCTGACTCATTCACGTTTCGGCAAAGTTCTTTCAGAATTGCTCAAACCGTGTTCACGAGCGTGTTTCCTGTGTGTGCATGCATGTGCTCACACACAGCGGGGGGGCATGTATGTACCACAGTTTTTGTGTTGTGGTAAAACACGTAACATAAAATTCCTACCGTAAGCATGTGTGGGTGCACCGCTCGGTGGCACTGAGCCCTCTCACACTGTCGTGAGGCCGTCACCACCGTCCGTCCGCTCCAGAACTTCCTCACTGTCCCCAGCAGAACCTCGGCCCCCACTGAACAGGAACCGCCCCACCAGCCCCGGGCAGCCGTCTTCCACTGCCCATCTCAGTGGTTTGTCTGCTCTAGGACCTCATGTGACGTTTGTCATGGAACGGGTGTCTGGCGTCTTCCCCTCAGCATAATAGCCTCCAGTTTCTCCAGTGTGGTGACATGTCAGAATCTCCTTCCTTTTTAAGGTGGAATGCTATTCCACTGCGCAGGTGGACCGCACTCGGGTATCCGTTCATCTGTCCGGGGATGCCCGGGCTGTTTCCACACCTTGGTGATTGTGAATAATGCTGTCATGAACAGGTGTGCAAACTCTGTACATTCTCTTGTCTGAAACAAGATGTTCGCTGCGGAACATGGCACTAGGCGCTCGTGACCAGTGAGGTCGGACCTCCGTACCTGAGTTCAGCTGGAAAAAATCCAGAACCAAGGAACTCAAACTCTAAGGGAAAGTCTACATTTAGAAAGTTACATTTAGAAAGTCACAGAGGTCGTAGAAGGGCCCCTGGAGCTTCGGAGGGAGAGGGAGAGGGATGCTTGCCTCGAGGGACGACGGGGGCGGGAGGGGGGGGCGACAGGAGCAGGTGGTGCTCCAGAAGAGGGAGAGAGAGAGAGAGAGAGAGCCCGGGAAAAGGGGTGGGGGAGGGAGGTCTCGTCATCTTCAGGGGTCACTGCTTAAGGGACGGTCCTGCTAGGACTGTGGTTTTGCCTGGTGTCCAGGGGCTCCCCACCCGGTGGTGACCCTCTGCTCCTGGCATATGGTTTCTGCTCTGCTGCAGCCTGTCTGACTTCCTGCTACAAAACGGCACACATTTGCTCCCTTCCAGGAGGGACCGTGGAGTCAGGACTAGGGGCCTGGAGCACGCTTCTAACCCAGGTTGTCCAGGGGCTGTGCAGCCTCCCCAACCCGAGTCTGGGTTTCTCTTTTCCCACAACAAATGAGTGAGCAAATTGGCACTTCGCCCTTGTCCACTTGGGGCCTGAGACCCACATGACAGAGTGACAGGTCCCACAGGGGTCCCCTACTCCTCAGGTGTGTCCTCAGCAGTCTGGCAGGAAGATAGGAAGGAGCGGAGCTTTGCTGGGACGTGGGACAGGAGAGGCAGGATCCCCGACCCAACCCCTGGGAGGAGGAGCTCTTGGTGGCTGGTCCGCAGGCTCCCTTTTTGCTTGTCCAGAATCTCTTCTCATTGAAAGAGTGCGACCCAGCAGAACTCTGAATTGGCGGCCGCTGGACAGGAGCAAAAGTTCCCAAAGTCCAACCCACAGGAGGACGGACTGGTGCTGCGGAGCTGGACTGAAGGCTGCAGGAGGGTCTTCAGGGAGAGAGCCAGGGATGGTGCATGGTGGGTTGGGTGGGGCGCCCAGGGCCCACAGCACCTGGAGGACACTGTGCGGCCCCTCAGGGGGTGTCCTCTCCCCACCCTCGAGCAACCTGGCTGCCACCTGGCTCCAGCGTTATGGGTGTGTGCGTGTGTGTTCAGGAATGTGCATGTGAGCATGTGTGAGCAGGCATGTGCATGTATGTGTGGGCATGAGCAGGCATGTCCCTCTGCTGCAGTGTCAGTGCTGTGTTCCCAGGATGTGTGGCATGGCCACCCGGAGTCGGGGGTGACCCCTCCTTCACCCGCCTGGAGAACAGATATTGAGGAGCTTGTTTTTTAAAATCTCGAAACGACTGTTGTTCCACTTAGGAAGGTAAAAGTGAAGGTGCGTGTCGTTCCCGACCCATGGGGTCTGTCTGATCTTCTGTGCAGACCACTTCTCCCCTCACACACATGGGCCCGTCTTCGGCCAGGGCCAATTCACACCCACTGTGTTCCAGGTGACTTGAAGCTCAGGTCATGCGGCCGAGCTCCGTGCCCGGAGGACCTCGTGGCTGCCTGGGGCGCAGCCAGGGTCGGGGTGTCTCTCCTGGAATCGCAAACAAGGCCTAGTGGACACCTTGCTTTTCTCCTTCCTTTGCACAAGTGCCCGGACGGCTTGGCCAGAGTGTGCAGAGGGACATGGTCCCCACCCTGTGCAGTTGCTGGGCTCCCAGGTGCCCTGGAGGGGTCACGGGCAGCAGGGTGCCGCCATGGCAGCTTCCACTCGGCCCGGCGGCAGTGTCGAAGGTGCACAGCCTGTCTCTTGGTCTCAGGTTCCAGCCCCCCCCCATGACAATCGCTGGCCACTCATCGATGCCCACCCTCAGCCCAGCCCTCTCCATGTGAGGGCTCCCCTCCCCTCTGGCCACCCCGCTGGTCCTGGGCCTGAGGCTACTGAAGCCCCACCCGGCCCATCTTGGAGGCCAGGCTGCCCACTGTTTCTGTGGGCGGCTCACTTTGAAACTCAAGAAGTCTGATGATAACATCGCCAGGGACAGAGCGGGCCTGCTGCTAATTACCATGTGACATTCTGGCTGAGCCCAGCGTAGGGGGACCATGAAAAGCTTATTCATGTGGATCAGGGCGACTTCAGACGCAGCTCCCCCCATAAGGGCAGCGCAGCCCCCGCCAAGGCCGCCTGCTGGGCCCAAGGCCCACACGGAGGGAGAGGCTGGCTGAGACCGAACAGATGGACATTCATTCTCTGTGCGGAGGAGCCCCTGTTTCTCTGGGGGGCCGGTGCAGGCCACGCGTTCACCCCACAAGACCCGGAGCCTCTGGGGGCCCCCAGCATGGCCACCTGGCCAGGTGCCAGGAAGGGGTGCGACCTCTGAGTGTCCGTGCTCCCAGAAGGCTGCCGCCGCCCGTGGCCCCTGTGTCTCCTTGTGCGCCTGTGAGACGCACTCACACTTGGAAACCATGGGCCCATCCAGAAGGGCCTCGTTGTCCCTCGAAGGTGCCAGTGTTCTGTGCTCACTGTGGGGAGAGTCGCTCCATTTCCTTCCTGCGGAGATGAGCCAGAGGTGCGGTTGCTGCCCGTGTATCCACCAGCAGACCAGGGGCTGGGCTGGGCCGGGGCGGAGTCTGGTTGCTCTCCTTCCGTGTGCCCCGCTTCCCAGGACATCGGTCATGAGAGTGACCCCAGCTTTCCTTCCTTGAGGCGGGTCCAGCGCCTTCACAGAGGGGCGCTGGCCGCACTGAGAGCGGTTAAATGTCCAGGCCCGGGTGCGGCGCCCACGGACCCCTGCAGACACTCCTCTTGGGCTTGTCACTGGCCAGAGCTGAGCCGGGGTGCTGCGCCCATGTCACAGGTGTGACACCAGTGGCTCCCATGAATGAGCCGTGGCACTTCTGCACACGGAGCCACTGCTGGGCCCTGGGAAGGAAAGGGCACCCGCATGCACCAGAGGCCGAGGCCACACACGTGTGATGTCGTTGGGCAGAAGCGCCGGGAGTGGCTGCCCCGCGCAGGTGCAGGTTGGTGGCTGCCTGGGCTGGAGCTGGGCATGGGGAGCGTCTGGGACAGTGTGGAATTTCTTTCTGGGGTGAGGACAATATTTTGAAACAAGACAGAGGTGACGGTTGCACAGTATTGTGAATGGATTAAATCTCACTGAATGGTGCCCTTTAAAAATGGTTACAATGGTTCATTTTGTGTGTGGACTTGACATTAAAAAGGAAAAAGCTCTCTGCGGAGTTGCCTGAGGCCAGAGTCACCAGGCCTTGGAGGGCCGGACGCCTTCCCTTTGCTACTGGACACTGGAGTGAACGCCAGGTGCAGGCGTGACGCTGGCCTGTGCCCCTTCCCCTCTGGCTCAGACCCTCCCACCCAGGGACAGTTTGGGGCATGACAGCCCCAGCTGCCCTGCACCCCAGAGGGAACAGGTTTCCTTCAGGAGGTCAGGCAGGGCTGTGGCTCCCTTGCAGGGAAGCCCTGGCTGTTGGAGCCGCAGAGCTGGGCACCCCAGAGAAGTCAGAGCCGTTTCCCTGAGGTTGCAGATTCAAAGCATAGGGAGAACCATTTCCGGTTTTTGCATGGTGACGTGAAAAGTGGTAAAATGTGCAAATGTGGTGGAGGAAACCGTCTCAGCTTTGGAAAGTCGGTCCTTCCCAACGGCACGGGCAGCCTGCAGGGTCACAAGCTGTGTTGGGAATTTGCTAGAAGTTCAAGGGTGAAAAGGCCCTGGCTCCTGTGCTCTGTCTGCTCAACAGTGAACCTGGGGGGGGGGCCAGACCGAGGCTGGGGGCTGCCCTGGAAGCTGTGGGGCTGCGGTGCCAGGGGAGGGGCTCAGCGCTAGGGGAGCAGGAGGTGCTGCGGCAAACAGGGCGCTCTCGGAGGAGGCAAGCCTCCTGCGGTCAGTCTCCGCCAGAGCTCTGCGGGCGCTGCGGTCACCCGGCGATGCAGGCCGTCTCCACGGCACTGGCCCTCCTGAGGCCGCCCCAGGGTTTTCATTCCTCTGGGGGACCCCCTTGGGGTTGCCGTGGAGCTGAGCCGATAGGGATAGGGCACGGAGGCGGAGACTTCAGACCCCCGTGTCAGAAGTAAAT
Source organism: Micronycteris hirsuta (assembly GCA_004026765.1). NCBI lineage: Eukaryota > Metazoa > Chordata > Mammalia > Chiroptera > Phyllostomidae > Micronycteris > Micronycteris hirsuta. Next base: position 52,532 of record PVJI01003942.1, read on the forward strand.
TAAGGCGGGTGAAGAATGAGTGTGTGGCGTGGGCGCCAGCCGAGCCAACGGTCCTGGCCCCGGGGCCGTGGGGCCTGGTGGCTGGGTCCGTCCCCAGGGTGCTGACGGGCAGCCCCCATGTGCAAACACAGAGAAGCCTGATGGGAGCCAAGAGGTGTTGACCACACGTGAAGGAAGGAGGCGTGGAGCCCGAGATGGGCGAACGCCACGGGAGCCCCGGCCCAGCACTCGGTGGGTCCCGGAAGGGGGCTTCCCCCCGCTCATCCTCCGGGTGGGGGTCCCACACCGGCCCCACGTGGGTCTCAGCTGGCCTTCCACAGGGCCCTGTGCCCCCTTCCCCTGGGCGGGCCCCCCCTGTATCACACCACAGGCAGGATGGCGCCCATGGCACTCACTCTGCCTCACAGCCACCTCTGGGGCTGATTCTGGGCTGCCCCTGGGCAGCAGTGAGGGCTGGTGACAAGGCCTCATGTGGGCGGGACCGAGGCCAGGTGGGAGCAGCAGCCCCTGCTGCCTGAAGCTTCCGTCTGGGCAGGGGGAGGTGTGCATGGCCTTAGTCACAACAGTCAAAATGTGGGACAGGTAGGGTCCTCCAAACGTGGCTGCCAGCCCCAAGGAGCGCAGCACTGACGCCGCTACCACGCTGTGAGCCCCGAACGCACCATTCTCAGTGACAAGCCACGAAAGGCCACGTATTGTGCGCTGCTGATTACACGAGGAGGCCAGGAAAGGGACCTCCCCGAGACGGACGGCACGTCAGAGGTTGCGAGGGCTGGTCACTCAGGGTCCTTCCCTGGGTCGCTCAGAAGCCGTCGCGGTGGTCGCACAGCTGTGACTGCTGGTCGATGGGAGGCTCGGTGCTGTGCGTTCTCGAGGAAGAGAGACAGAGGCCATGTAGGGGGAGCAGGAGAGGCGGGGGATCCAGGGAGCAGGGCCTGGGTGGGCGGCAGCCGAGAGCCGCAGAGTGCTGAATGCTGCACAGGCGACTGCCCCAACTGGGAGAGACCAGAAAGGACTGGCTCTTCCCGTGGTCAGGAGCTGAAGCAGCGCAGCTCAGAGGTTCCGGGAGTCAGAAGGCCTTGGTGGCCTCGCGCGGTGGGGACATTAGTCCAAGGGGACCAGTCATGACCTCAATGGAGCTTCCAAAGGCGAAGGGGCGTCCACTCCTGTGTCTCCATGTCCAGTCAGCAGGTGGCCAGAGTCTTGCTATTTGGGTGTCTTCACTGTAAGAACTCAGAAATGTGGGTCAAATGTGTCTGTGACCCTCGGCACAGTGACCACATTCCTGCCTGGGAGAGGCCGGGCATGCTCGAGACATTGCAGGAGGCCCCTTAAAGGACACAGCACCTCGAGGTGCTCAGAGTGCTCTCCTGAGGCCCCGCAGCCCCCTGAGGTCACGGGTCTGGAGGGCCCTGAGGCCAGGCCAGGGAAGGGGCCGAGTGCCGGCTCGGCATGCAGCGCCCTTTGTCCGGAAGCTTCCTACTCCTCGTTACTCAGAACTGGTGATGATTACAGTTGCAGCGGTGATGGTTACAGTTGCTTGTTTTATTGTTAATTTGCGGGGAAGGGGGGGCGGGGGGGGGCAAAAAAGCTTAAATTGGACCTAAGAGTGGGGAGGACACTTACCTGGCCCATGACATTCAGAGCCAAAGAGCCGGGTTTCTGGGTTTCAGGTTGGAACCTGTCCCAAGGAGGGGCTGCCACCGTGCAGCTGTGAAGCAGACCAAGCGTATAGACCGCCCGGCGTGAGTATTTGAACACCAGAAACAGGCTACCCCCACGGAAGGAGGTGCCCAGGGCGCGTCACTCAGAGGAGGCAGCCCCTCCCCTGAGAGCAGACCCTCCACTGTCTGCACAAACACCCTGGACGGCCCCCCGCCCCGTGACGCGCCCCGACCACGAGCCGGCAGGATCTAAGCCGGTTCGGGGGAGGTTGTGTCAGGGCAGTCCTGGCCTCTGAGCCACACGCTCCCCACCTGCTCTGAGCTCCTCCAGGGGACATGAGCTCTCAGTGACTGGCTGTGGCAAGGGTCTTGGACAAAGGGGACATGCACAGAGTCTGGCAGCCACATCAGTCACGTCACCACCTTACTCTCAGTTTCTTTTCTGTGAAATGGGGACAAGGGGCTGTTGAGAAGAGCAGCCCCTCCCTGACCATACTGCCCAGGCCTGACCGCCCAGCAGGGCTGCTGGCCAGAGCCCCCTCAGTCTCCAGCAGGGTCCAGCAGAGCCAGAGGCACAGAACGGGGCCCACGAGAGCGTTTGTGTGAGTAAATGAGTGAGAGACCCAATCGCAGACCACCCACGGATGCCTCGCCCACACGCCCACAGGGTGGATGTTCCCCCAGAAACTCCCAGAGACACGCAGATTCCCACAGCAGCCTCGGCTCGAGGGATGGGACCGCACAGGCCACTGCTGTCCCCTGGCCAGGCTCCACCTGCTGCAGGTTTGGGGACAGTGCAGCCTTGTCTGTGGGTGCGGTGCGGGCGTGTCCCTCCTGGTGGCCCGGAGGCTGCCCCAGCAGATGTTTCCTGCTGACGCCGGCACATTTCTGCTTTAATCTGTCGCCTGCCAAGCACCGAGCACGTGGTGAAAAAATGCACACACAGCCCATGTATCTCCCTGTGTTGCAATTTATTCTCTCAGCACATTTCTCGCTAATGCCTCCAGGGGCACCCAGGATGAGTGTGAATCTCAGTTCTCTGAGGGCCTGACCTTGCCAGAACCCAGGGGTGTGGCAGGAGAGGCATTTAGGGGTGACGCACTGAGGGCCCAGGGGACCCGTCTGCCAGCAAGTCGTCTGACCGCAGCCACTTAGACGTGAAATTGCCTTTCCGCTGAAATGTCCGCAGGTGGGACTCGGCCACAGGCCCCTGGGCTGCTGGCGGTGGCTTTTCCAGGTCTGTGCACCCTGGGCCTGTGTGCTGGGCCCATCGCTCAGCTGGTCACGTCCAGCTTCCTGACCCTGGCCCCCCGTGCTCCCCACCCACATCAGGCTCCAGCACCTGGGTCACTGCCAAGGAATTTGGGCCGTGGTACGGGGTGGCTAGCATCCCAGATGACTGGTCAGCCATCTGAAGTCCCCAGGCAGAGCCTGACCCCGTGGAACCCTGCCTGGGTGGCAGGTACCCGACCTCATGGAACCTAGCGCTCCCCCGAAGAGCTACCCTCACACCCTCTCCCGTCCTGTTTTCCTGGGAAAGAGCTCACCACACAGCCCACACCTAGGGGAGCACATTTCTTCTTGAGTTAATGTTTCCTGGAGATCTTTTCCTGCCGGTCCAAAGGGAGCTCTGTTCTCTCCCCACCTGCAGAGTCCACTGTGTGTGCCTGCCGTGATTGGCCCGACCTGCTTCCTCGCCGTGCACATGGGAGGTAGGTGACATCGAACACACGCTTTGCAGGCATGCCTTCACGTGCACTGGGTAAGCACCTAGTACCGTGTCAGATGCCCACCAGCATGTGGGAGGTACCCGGTCCTGCCCGCAGCGTGGTGTCAGCCTCCTGGGTTTTGCTGATCAGATCTATGAAGAACGGCTTCTCGGGGCAGTTTTGACATTCATATCTCTTGTTATGAATGAATTTGAACATCTCACACGTTTAGGGCCAGCTGTGCTGCTTTTCTGGGAGAAACGCGTGTCCTCCGGGCTGTGGGGACCGGCCCCTTGTCTGTGGTGGGAATGGCCTGTGTGTGTCTGTCTTTCACTTGGTGCCGTAGCTGTTCTGGGCATGAAAAAAAGGAAAAAACATTTATCTTTTTTTTATGGCATCTGGACTGTGTAGTTATAAAGGATTTCCCCATATTTTTTTCTAGTAACTGCTAGGGTTTGCTCTGTAACCGCCTCTGGCCCTTCCAGAGTTGTGCTGGTGTCCAGCGAGAGGCACGCACTTGGAGGTGGTTCCCATCTGTCTGAGTGTCATGCCGAGAAGTCTGTCTTTCCACCCCGCTTCCGGGCAGGACCACGATCACGCGCCAGGGCCCCACGTGTGCCCGGGTGTTTTCTGGACTGTGCTGTCGTGTGAGCCTCGCTCGGTGTGTCCGGGGTGTGGGTCATGCCACGTCCCCGTCCACAGGCTGGGGCGTCCAGGTGCCACACTAACACCTTCCCGAGGCCCCAGGCTGAGGGCCCGGCCCCCTCTGCTGCCTCAGCCTTCCCACATCTGCTGCTGCTTCCGCTCCCAGACAGAGAAGCCGGAGTGGCCAGGAGACCCGCCCGAGCAATCCGCCCGTGGGCTCCGAGCTCAGAAGCTGCTGTGGCGTCCGGGGCGCACAGGAGCACCGTCCTCCTGTCGAAGGGGAACGACCAGTTTCCTTTGGAGTTCGAACAGGCTGCTCTGGGACCCGAGGGTGAAGTCGGTATCGTCTCCTTCTTCTTCCTCACCAACCCCCGCCCCTCAGCTCCGGGGCTCTGTGCAAACGGGAGCTCATGTGTGAAAGCTTATTACCTGCTCAGGTGTCTTTGTGTCCAAGACTTTCCTGCCCACCCTGCCTCCCTGAGTGGCTGTCCCTGAGCTGCCATGAAGCAAATGTACGACTGAGCTCTGGCCACTGGGCAGGCAGGGTGGGCGCAGGCTCCCAGGGTGCCCAGGGCTGGGCAAGGGAATCGAGGGACGTGTGGGTGTTAGAACAGCTCACGAATCACCGATACCCGTTTTGATCGAGGACGAGTCACAGGCATGCACAACTTCGTTTACTCTCCATATCAGGCCACCGTGGCATCGTGTTCCCTCAGGACTTGGTCGTGCTTCTCGGTGAGGTGATCTCGCATGCCCCTGCCTTTCACAGGTGTGCTGGTCACAGACCGCGGACTCTGGCACGGGAGCTCTCTGCGGGGCCTCCCCTAGCCTTGCCCCACTCTTCGGCACCCCTGTTCACCAGGGCCCGCCAAGGTGAAGTTGGTTGTCTTCTCCAAAGTGCCTGTTTCCTTTCTCTCCCTTGTACCTCCCAGAGTCTCCCCCCCTTCCCATCTCGTGGTCAGTGGATCCCTCGCTGCGTCAGTGACTTAGAGATAAGGGTGTCTCTGCCTCTTGAGGATGTTGGTCTCGTGCTAGGAGGGAGCTGCAGGGTATACGGGGTCTGCACCCTCACCTTCTGCCCAGCCTGCTGTGACGAAGCCCCAGGTGCAGACAGGGCAGAGCAGGCCTGCACTCCTGCAGCCTCCTGTGTCCCCAGTGGCCACAGCACCCTGTCCTTGAGCTGCAGCCCAGGCAGACCACCCCCTGCTCTCTGCAGGCGGCCCGAGGCATTCTGTTGGGGCTGTGGAGTGTCCACAGAGTGGCGGGGCACCTGACTCACCTGGGGCCAGTGAGGGTGAGCCTGGGAGTCCACAGAGGCCACCCTCATCGACCCAGCCCGAAGCCCTCATGGGAAACTACGGGGTCTGTGGGTCACCGACCAAGGTCCAGATCAGGCGAGGCGTGAGTGGAGCCCATGGGCCGCAGACCTGGACGGAGCCACACTCCTACACGAGGCGTGGCGCCCCACACGCGGCGTGAGACGGGCTCTCTCCAGGAACACGGTCACGTCTGTGGCACGCACGTCTAGCAGACGCAGTCGGAGGCCAGCACGCCTGCACCTGGATTCACAGGTGCTGAGCATGTCCCAAACCCAAGGCAGCAGAGACCTGAGGCCTCAGTACAAGTTACAGTGGCACCTACTTTATTGAATAAGGTCACGGATTTCTGTCTTGCGTTTTATCTCATTGGGCAGTTGTGTCCGTCATGTTCAAAGCACCGTGCTGTGTGGGGCGGCGCGTGGTAGCGGCTTCCTCCAGAAGAACAGGTGTCAAGCTTCAGACCCGGAAGACTCCATCTGCGCTGGTTGGGTTTCGGGCACGACAGAGCAGGCCTTCGTCCAGGGTGGGGGCGCCTGGGATGGCAGGCAGGAAGCCCCACCCTGCGCCTGTCCCCCACTTTCACTTCCCCTTCTGTTATTTGTGCGGTGGACGAGTCAGGGACTTAAACGGAAAGCGGAGGGCTGGTGTAGTTACGCTTGGACAACTGACCCCTGAGAGCGTCTGAGTCGGGCCCAGACGAATGGGAGGCCTTTGTCTGGGATCGGAAAGGCTCCCCAGTGCCTCACGCTGGGCGGTCACAGGAAGCTGATCCTGGAATCACCTTCTCCCTCCTCTGACGTGACAGGGCAACCTCACTCCCTTCTAACTGAGGGTCCCAAGGCCGCAGGCCGCCTGCAGTGCGGCCGCCTCACACACTCAGAGCAACGGACACGACTGCCCAGCAGAGCGCTGGGCTTGAAATAAGCCCCACATCCCGGAAGGAGGGGAGGGTCTCCTCAGGGACTGGAGTTGGGACCAGCACCTGGAGGTGGGACAGGGAGCGAGCCTGGGGTGACCACTTGTGGCCCCGGCACATAGGCAGGCATAGCCAGCCCCCGGCCCCATGAAGGGCACATGGACGCTGTTGCCCCACGGGCCTCTGAGTCTGGGTGCAAGGAGACATCGGGACAGCACTGCGTGTCCACCAGCACCACCGTCTGCAGACGCAACAGCCGTCCCTGTCCCACCTCCGCTCCCACTCAGCTCCACCCTCCTGCACATGCCTCCTGGACGGTGCTCTTTCCTGGGACGAGAGAGTAGTGCTGACAAGGGGGAGGTCCTGCCCCACCGCCTCCATTCTCTGCGGTCTCTGTGTGCGTACGTTTTTCTATCGGAGCTTTTGTTTCTTAGGGCAGAACCTTCCAATCTCAAGTCATTCCAGCTTCCTATGCCATGTCTACAAATGTCTATGCCATGTCTTCCTATGCCTACAAACCTGCTGCTCCCCTCTGCCCCGACCCTTTCCTCGCTGGCTCCTCAGGGCCGCCCTCACCCCACTGTCTCTTTCTGCCTCCGGGGCCGAGGCTACCCAGCAAGTTCCCCCTGGGATGGCCCTGCAAGTGGGGAAGGGACTCACTGCCAAGGTCCAGAGTGGGGACGGTCCCTGTTAGGCTGCTCCCCTACACCGTACACCTCAGACAAGAAAAGGCACGAGAAAAATAATGAGGCCATTTTTCTGGAACTTGACAGCTGTGGGCTGGAGACTGGAACCCGCATTTGGAAGAGCTGAGAGGCTGTGTACCCAGGAGACCAGAGACCCAGGTGGCAGGGATGCCCTGCTGTTTGCCGGGAGGTCGCTGTGCTCCGATCCTGAGATGCTGTGTTTACATTCTGAACCCAGACCTCCAACATTCCTTAAATTGTTGGGAACTTGGGAGCAGAGACCAGTGTGAAGTTCAAACACCCACCCCACTGTGGACACAACCACCAGCAGCCTTTGATGGGGACACTCTGGGGACGTTCTGCAACCAGTCTTGACCTGAGAGATGATGGGGCCCCACCCTCCACATCAGGCTGGGAATCTGAGTCCTGGAGGGGTGAAGGCAGGGCGGACCGGGGGCGACGGGCCTGTCCACATCGTTTCGCGGTGCACAGCCTGGCATGCTGACCTCCTGTCCCCCTGCTCTTGGGCACAGACATGGGGTGCAGGAGGCTCAGGGCCCTGTGTGCTCAGCCCATCCCATGTCCCTCTCCTGGTCTGGGGACGGGAACTCACTCTGTGCTTGTCTTCAGTGTTTCCTTTGCCCATGCTGGGTCAAGGGTCCTGGGGGCGGGGGCGGTGCTGGGTGGCCCCGTGGGGGAAGCATGGGGCAGAGGTGTCAGTGAGGGGAAGCCTGCAGGCAGGGCTGTGGGGCCGATGGAGGCTCGGGGCCAGGAGCTGGAGGTGGTCCAGGGAGAAGGAGCCAGGCAGTAGTACTGGGTTTCTCCCCCGCCTCCCTTCCCCCAGGTCTGACCTAATCATTTGCACGGTGTTCATAGGGCACTGAGATGCTGGCAGGTCACTGAGGAGGAGACTCACCTGCGCACAGCAGGGAAGGGCTGGTGGGGGCACACAGGGCTCAGACAGGGAGAGAGCAGAGTGAGGAAACTCCTCCCTCAGGCTTGGCTCCATCTCAGGAGTGAGCCATGTGTTCCGGGAGCTGCAGATGGGGAGGGAGGCAGGCAAGAGCTGGTGGCCGAATGGGGAGACGCCCGGCATCTGGAAAGGAAAGCCCCAACTTGGGCAGCTCCACTTCCTACCACGGAGAGTGCGTTAAGAGGCAGGGCGCAGGAAGCCAGCACCTAATGCGCTCACCCAGCACTGGAGGCCAGAGCCCGGGGCTGCGCCCAGGGACCCCTCCCCATCCCTCAACAGGACCTGGGGGAGGGAACTCTGTCCTCATATCCCCCAGTGCCTACACATTGGAGATGCTATCAGAAAAACTTGTTTTAGCCCTGGCGGGTGTGGCTCAGTTGGTTGGAGTGCCATCCCCTAACCAAAGGGTTGTGGGTTCCGTTCCTGGTCAGGGTGCCTGCCTCGGTTCTCGCTCTCACATCCATGTTCCTCTCTCTAAAAGCAATGGAAAAAATGCCCTTGGTGAGGATAAGAAAATTTTTAAAAGCACCTTTTCCCACTTGACACCTAAAATGTTGTTTATGAGATACACTTTGCCAGCTCCAGTCCAGCCCTGGGCTCATTGTCACTGTCACTTTCCCAAAAGTGCCACCCTTGGCTGATTAGAAACACCGCGCTGGGCCGCCCCCGCTTTCTCTGTTCCCTTTTCCTCACCACCGCCTGTTAAGTGGGGGCTCACTTCTTCCCGCTGCCACTCCTCACACTCTTGATTCGGCCGTGTCCTGCTGGGCACATGCTTTATTACTAAATACCTCATTTCAAAAGTATGTGTGAGAGCAGCTGGCCCTGGTGCCTGGGGAATGTCTGCAGGGAGCCTCTGGGCAACCTGCAGGCCTGTCCTCAGCTCCTGCGTCAGGGGAGCGAGGGGCCCTGAAGTCACCACCCTTCACCTGCAGCAGGTGCGGCTTGTGGGAGCCCAGCGGCACTGGTGGGTGGCACGTGGCCTGTTTGGCCCCCTCACCCTCCCCGTGGCGTGAGCAATAGCCCGGGTGAGACTGGAATGCGGGACCATCAGGTCCCTGCCTGGAGGCCCCCATGGGTCCTGCAGTCCTAGCCCAATGCTGTCCCCAAAGTGCGTCTGGCAGGACCTGGTCCCCACCTCTGCTCTCAGGTAGCTCCCCTTACCGGCTGCAAGGGGCCCCCCACTTCTATACCTGCAGATGGTGCCCTTTGCTGGCTGTGTCTGGCTTTCTTCCCCAAAGTTGGGAGGGGGTGCAGGAAGTGTCTCGACCTAAGGGTGGGAGTGGGCCTGCAGCTCCCTGTCTTGCCAGAATCCAGAATTGAAGGAGCTGAAGGGGCCCAAATCCCGAAAGTCCCTGGGTTTTGTCTATCTGCCGGGAACGGTGGTACCTCAGTTGGTTGGGTAGGTCGGTCCCTTCCTCCATCTGCAAAGAGGAATCCAGGCCCCTCGCCCTCCTGGCCTGCCCTCCTGGTTCCACCTTCTCCCCAGTTAACCCTCCAGCCCTTTAAAGGGGAACAGCATTCCTACCGCCGCACCCCCAGCCCCTCGGGGCCGTCCACCCTAAAGAGGTCCAGGTGCTCAGATCTGCCCTTGGGTCAGAGGCTCCCAGACCCAGAGTGACAGTGGGGTCCTGGCCTCCAGTCCCCACAGGTCCGGCGCCCCTTGGGGCAGGGCCGACTCACCTTCGGTGTGGGAGGCCCTGTCTTAGCCCAGACCTGTTAACTCAAGGGTGCTGCCCGAGCTCAGGCCTGAGTCCGGCCCTGGGGGTCCTGGGGGGTCTCACCCAAGATTCAGGTAACCGTGCTCCCATCAGATATGTGAACTATTTCTATAACCTCTTCCTGTCGGTGTTAAGTAGAAAAAGAAGAAACCTTTCTAGTAAAAGGCCATGTGCATTGGAAAGCCTTTTGAAAAGAGTACCTGCCTATCGCTTACCGTCATCCTGCCAGCTCCGTCCCAGCCACGCCAGCCCCAGCCCCGGGCCCTGCCACTCGCCCGCAGCCCTCGAGAGTCACAGGGTCTGGGGGTCATGGCCTTAGGAACCAACTCTTCATTCTTTCTGGTGCCTCTAAGTGTTTCTTTAGCACTGAGAATAAAAGTGTGAATGAGACATAGTTCTCAGCACCAAGGAAAAGCAAATCAGCGCAGTGCGTGAAATCTGGAGGCTGAGGACCTGACCCCCATTTTCACCTTCCTGTGATCAGGGGGATGGAATTGTCTGGTTATGTAAAGTGTTGTCAAATGCGCAGAGACAGAATATCCCAACACGTGCGGCGCATTGAGGGAGGCAGTGCGGCAGCGGGACCAGGGCCGTGGGACACCCCCGCCCCATGCCACCCAGCCCCGACTGGCTGTGCTCCTGGTGAGGGTGAACCGGCCTCGCACGGGGGTGGGGGGGATGTTGCCCTGGTTCTAGTGAAACCGGCTGCACAAGCACCCTCTGCAGTGCTCCACCACCTTTGGGGGCTGTCCTGTGGTCCCTGTGTGCCCCCCTGTGCTTTCTCTGCTGAGCCCTGAGCCCTCCCTCAGCGGTGAGCTCACCACTCAGACCCCGCAGTCTTATGGGGCATGGTGGGTCTGTCTGCCTTCCCCTTGCAATTTCCCCTTTCACGTCTGAGCAGACCCTTCCCAGCACAAGTGCTACAGATGCTCTGCTGCAGCTTTTACTTTCAAAGTTCTGTTTTCACACACAAGTGCTCACGCATCTGGAAGCAATCTTTTTGTGTGTGGTTTGGGATAGGGATCCGATGTCCCTTCTTTATAAGCGTAACCAGCCCCCTGGCACCACTCACTGCTCTGTGCTCCCACTGAGCCCTGGGCGCCGCGTCAATTCACAGCGCGTCCCGAGAAGCCTTCCTGTTCTGCACGCACTCACTGAGTTTACTGAGCACCTACTGCGAGGCAGGAAGTCTCCAGGGGCTAGGAACTCATTGAAGAGAAACCTGCCTTCCAGTGGGGTGGTGTGGGGGGGACAGACGGACTGCGGACCTGGTGACAGGGCATTTTATGGGATGGAGACAAGGGGAGCTGAGGGCAGTGGGGATGCAATAAAATGGAAGGCTCACAACAGAAGCAAAGGACACCTCTGGGCAGTGTTTCCGCCCTCTCTCCTTGCCCAAGGCCCCGACGCCTCCCTGCCCTGCCTGCGGAGGCCCTCACTCAGTGCTCAGTCAGTCCCGTGGGTGTGACATGGGCTACCTCGCCTGCCCTCTTCTCGGGGACCACTCCTCGCCCCCATCCTGGTGCCAGAGACCCACAGCTCCGGTCACCCTCCCTGTGGCCTCTCCCTCCCCTGTGGGCCCTTCTGTCACCCTGGATGGAGCACCCAGCAGTGGGGGAGGAGTCCTGAGGGTGGCACCACCCAGTTCCAGTTCCCACTCCGGCCCCAGCGCCCTCTGACCCCAGCCAGTGTGCTGACATTTGTTAAGCACCACTGTATGCAGGGCCCCATGTTGCCTCCACACCAACGTCGCCTGCTGCTCAGGGACAGGGAAGGGAGACTGAGGGGGGGTGGGACCCTCCACTGTCCCCCTCCGACCTCTGTCTGGGGAGGGGTGGCCCAGATCCATGTGGTTTCAGGGTGGATGGAGGTGCAGTGCTGGCTGCTTCCAGGTGACCACTGGTCAGGGGCTACGCTCCCTGCTCCCTCTTTTTGTCCACATCCCGACTCAGGGTCTGCTTATTAAACGTGCGGACTCTGCGGTCAAGCAGCAGCTCTGTGCTTGGCGAAAGCTGGGCCCCTCCACTTGTCGATAGTCCATCCCCCAGCAGTTTCCTCAGGGTGCTGAGCAGCTCACGAGTGGGAGAGAGAAAGCTCAGCGAGGTCCCCAGCGTGGCACCGCCATCTGACGGCAAAGCCGCATGAGTCTGCTTTGTGCCCCAGGTCTGATGTGAGGATGTTGTTCTCTGTGGGTGGTCCCAGGGACACCAGCCAGGTAGACTGTTACCTCAGCATTAAGCTGGGGAGCCAATCAGAGGCCTGGGAGGGACGCTGGAAGCCCCGGCCCAGCTGGGCTGGCTTCAGCAGGTGAGCGGCAGGCCAGACCTTGGTGGCCTTGCTCTGCTGTGCAGGGAGCAGCCCAGAATGAGCCTCCTTCTGGGGAACCTTCCCTGGAGCCGGGGTGTTCCCAGTAGGCAAAGGGCAAAGGTCATAAATGGGAGCTCAGAGCTGTGAGAATCCAAATGACTAATAAATGGAGGAAGAAAATCGTCTCACCAGTAATCAAAGGACCGCAGCGCAGAACAAGGAGGCCTTGCCTGTTATCTCCTGCGCTGGCGTGCGCAGCGCCACTTTCTGGGAAGAAATCGGGCAGAGTCCATGAGAAAGTGCTTTGGCCTCTTGATAAGCCGCCCCCAGAAAGCGGAAGCGCACAGGGTTTATTGCCCACAGATTCTCGCAGCGCCGTCTGCCGTCAGGAGAAGAGGACTCTCGGGTGCCCTGCAGCGGCCGCAGCTCCTCAGAGTCTCTTCCGCGGTGGCAGCCGCAGGAGGGCAGACACTGCGCCCACTGTGCGTGTGGTCCCCCGAACCCCTGCCTGGCACAGGGCCTGGCTCTCTGTGGGCACTCTGGAAAGAACTGTGCAGAGGATGGAGGGCGGAAACTTCAGGTGGAGGAAGGCGTGTGACGGTGGGGAGGGGCTGGGGCAGTCTCGAGGGAACACCTGTCAGAGGTCCTGGGGGGTGACGGCCGGGGGCAGGGCAGCAACATGCATGTGGACAGGCGGTCGCCAGCCATGTCCACACCTGTCGAAACTCACAGAACTGCCCCTGCGATCTGCGCGTTGTACTATGTGCAAGTCGTGAGTTAACAAAGTCCCGTCAAAACGTGTGATGTGGAGTTCTGCTCGGAGCTCTTGCTCCACGTTCTGACAGAGGAGAAGGCGATGGAAGTGGGCTGAAGCGGCACTGTGGTTTTTGGGGACGGTGGATCTTGGGGAAGTGGCTGTTCTGGTCCCAACCCGTCTGCTCTCATTTGTGCCCCCAGGGCCCCCCCATGTGCAGGCCGAGGACACAGCATGGCGTGCATGGGCCCCCTTCTCTGCCCACTCCCACATTTTCTGTGTCCTGAGAAAGAGGAAAAGTTGGCTCCAGCCCCTTGTGGACTCCTCTCGAGGTTCTGCCTCAATGGCTCTGGGCTCCTAGGGCCCTGGGAAGTCACAGAGAGTTTCTGCTGACAGCTGTGCCCCGGCCCTCCTGTGGGTCCAGGCCCCGAGCTGTACCCCACACCCCAGCAGGGAACCCCATTTGGAGCAGGTGCTCCAGTTCAGGTCCCTCCCCTGGGGGCCCAGGGCTTGGTGTTCACCACCTTCAGGGGGTTACTGCCTTGTTTGGTTTTGCCACATGCTGAGTATTTAATGTTTGTTAGATAAGTGTTTGCTCTTGGGCTTTGAACAGAGTGACATCAGTTTCTTTGTAATGCTGGCAGGATCTGAGGGAGGACAGAGCTTGCCACCATCAGAAGGGAGGGTCAGAAGCGGGCTGAACCGGGAGGGGAGGGACGGCTGGGCATTCCCTCCTTCTGCCCTCGCCCTCGAGGTCCTCTAGGAGGAGGTCCTCTGGTCCTTGAGGCTGTGCCGAGGGTGGGAGTCTCCCTCTCCTGAGACTGAGCATCCAGAGTGGAGGGCAGGCCAGTCTAGGGGGCCCAGGGCGTGAGCAGATGAGGGCCCTGCTGAGGTGGGCGTGTGGGCCCCAAACCACAGCTCCTGGGTGGGACACCACCATGCCTGTCAGGCGTCAGTAGGAAGGGCTGGGGGCCCGGCGTCTGCCCCACTCCCTCTGCCCCAAGTCCAGAGGCTGCCGGGCCAGAGGCTCAGGAAATGCTTGCGGAGAGAACAAATAAGGAGAAGAATGCAGTGGGTGCTGAGGCAGGAGAGGCCAAGCCCTCAGAGCCGGAGCCCCGGGTGATGGTGAGGGGTCCTGCTCCCTTCCATTAGCGATTAGCGTGGGCCTCTCCCTGCTGGGTGAGAGCTGGGAGGGAGATGAGAGGGGCTGCCCAGGTGTCCTCGAACCAAACCTGGGGAAGGACTGGCCCGCCCACCCCAGAGGGTACAGAGCAGTGACTGACCACCGTGCCCTGCCCCCAGTCAGGGTAGCGGAAGGCACAGGCGCACCCCCTCCCACCCCAGGGCCGGGTGGGAGGGCACTTCAGGCTGAGCAGGTTATGTAACTGCGCACGTGGGTTTGCTTTGGCAGCCTGAAACCCTCAGCACTCTGCAAACGGCCGGCCCTTCTCTGGTCATTGGAAGCACTCCCTGCTGGCTCCGCAGATGTGCTCAGGGAGACGGTGCTGAAAGACACAGCTGTGGCTGGATGCCTCTGTGGCTGCGCCACGTGGGCTGTGACCTCTTGTCCGCCGAGCAAGGGTCCCTGGGGAGTCTTGGCAGCCCCAGGCCATGCAGATGCCTCGTGATGAAGGCTGAGGACTGGGGTGCACAGGGCTCTCCCACCTGTGCCTGAAGCAGGTCTCTCTATGGACCCCCAAGGTGTCTGCTGTCCTCACTGTCCTGCCCCTGTTGTGCTGACCACTGGGCTTCCTTCCACTTGCTCCTTTTGTCTCTGCACAGGACACAGTGTCAGCCAGAGGAGTGCACTGAGGGGCTGGTCTTGATCACACACTGGTGCCTTCCACATCCAGGCACCTGCATTTCATAGGAAATGTTAGTGATGTTCATGCCAAAGGAATGAATCTCTAATTGTGGAGCGTGCCGTGGTAAGGGGATAGTTCTGAATGGAAACCGTTCTGTTGAAGCTGCCAAATTCTGCATGGGGCCAGGGCTGGGGTTCACACCTGGGGAGCACTGAACCCCAGAACAGCCAGGGGCTGGCCTTGCAGTGTCGGTGGCTCCTTGGTGCCTCTCCATCCTCTGCGTTTGTGCCCAGACCTCTCCTGACCCCTCCTGGCCTTACCTGTGCTTGTGTCGAGGGGGGAACGTGCTCGTGGGCCCTGGATGTTGCTCCAGCTGCTTCTGAACCAGGCATCTGCCCTCAGGACTGGACCACACACAGCAGCAGGACTCAGTGAGGTGGGCAGAGGCCGATGAGATGATGTGGCCAGCACCCCTGGCAGTGTCCAGCAGGCTTGAGGTCCGTGGATGGGTCTCAGTGGGCGTGGAGCGGCCTGGCCACCTCGCTGGGCAGCGTTGGAACCCCCCCGTTCCTCCAAGCAGTGCAGCAGCTCACAGGGCCAGGTTTCCCCAAATCACTCTGGAGACCACAGGGGGGCCTGCAAGAGCCCCCAGAGGCCTTGCTTTCTGCCCTCCGTGGCTCCCAGTCCTCTTGGCCAGTTGGGCCCCTCCTTCAGTGGCCCTGCTCTTGAGAACAAAGGCCAGTGTGGTGTGGCAGAGCACAACCCAGACCTCCAGGACCACATGGGGTACTTTGTAGTGGAAACAGAAGCTGTTCCCTTTGGGGCTCTGCGACTGAGCCGCGGACGTAGGGCGCCTCGAGTCCCCAATGCTGGGGCATCCATGGAGGACAGATCTTGTGTCAGGCACCATGCCGGGGGCACAGATGAGGAGACTGGGGCTTCTCCAGGTCACTAGGTTGGGGGTCGAGAGCAGGACCCAGTCCTGGGCCCTAGATGTGGGCACAGGGGACAGTGCCTCAGGACCCTGCAGAAAGGCTGCGCACATGCCTGCCTATCCCAGGCACTGAGGGGACGCACTCCTAGGAAGGACAGTGGGCACACACAGTTCAGCTCTGCAGGGCTGGCCACGGGAGTGACTTGGACAGTTTTCTACTTGGTTACTTTTTTAACGTGTGGAATTTATTTACAATAACAGTTTGCATACTTCTAAAAGCCGTGCATGGTGTGCAGACTCTGAGCGAAATAAAGACACAGCAAACTTTGTCACAGAGGAAGTGGTCTGCAGAGAAGGCGGTCCGGGAGGCTGAGACTGTGCTGGGCTGCATACTCCCTGGGGACGACCTCAAGCCACTGCAGGCAGCCCCTTCCGTAGGGAGGGGACCCCTGCCCAGTCCCATGCTCAGAGCTCTGGCTGTGCTGAGCGGGATCCTGTTCCACTGAGGCCTAAGAGGGCGGGCCCTGCCCCCAACCCTAACTGACCCTAACCCTTTGGGACTTGGGGTTTTAGCTGCTTGCCATAGTCCCGGGTGTGGTGGAGGCTCTGTTTGCCCAGAATTCCTTGTGCCTGTGGGGTCGTGGTGCTGGGCGCTCAGGGTCAGGACTACTACCTTCCAGGAGTCCCAGCTGCTCAGCACATGTTTGCAAAGACGCCAGGTTCACTTCACACTTGACCACAGAGCAGCACAGGGCGGGAGTGTCATGATGCCTGGTGGGGGTGTTTCCTCTGGGTGCTGCCCACAGTGGGTCCTGGATGCTCAGGTCCCAGAGCCATCAAGCATAGGACCCTGTCACCTCAGCTGTAGCAGGAATGTTTCTAGAAGCTGACTGGCTGTCTCTCGGCCAACAGGAACTTCCTGCTGCCGAGAGGAGACGCTGGTTGGGGCTGGCAGGGCCCTCAGAAGGCATCTCCTGGGGCAGACCCTGCCCTGCTCTTTCTGGCTGACTGAGTGTAAATGATTCAGAAACACGTGGATTTCATTTCTGGGAGGCGCGTGGGTTGTCATGGCGGCTGGTAGAGGTGAGGGGGGTTTCGGCCAAGGAAATTTGGGTTTGGCCCAAGTCATGAATGTGAGGGAGGCATGGGGGCAAGTTTTCCATGCAGTTCGGGCTTGTGCATGGCTGATGCATGCCTGCCTGGCGTGGGGTCTCCTCGGGGGTGAAGAAGGGATGTCTCTTCTTCAGGAAACCATGTTGGGCGGCCTCACAAACCGACTTTTCAGTACAGTCTCCTTCAGCCCAGGGCAGCTCTGGGTTCAGCTTCTGCGAGACAGAACTGCCCAAGGTCCCTGGGAGCCTGGGTGCAGCGGGGGGCCGGGTCTCCAGGCCCCTCTTTGTGCCTCCTCCCCAGCATTCCTCTCCGCACTCTGGATGCAGGGTTTCGGGGTGCTCTCCAGGGGCGATGTCGGGTCTGTGTTTTATGCAGGGACCCAACAGTGCCCTTCACGGGCTGGCGTCCTGCATATGCTCTGGTGCCTGTCCAGCAGCTACGGGGACCCCTCAGGCCCTGAGACCCCGAAATCCAAAAGCTGTCTACTTCTGTGCCCATTAGGGTCTGGTGTGGGAGCTGGTCCCCCCGACCGCTGTAGGGGGCGCTGTTAGAGACACCGTAGAACCCACCGCACAGGTGGGGACTCCACCCACAGGCCTGTGACCCTGGCCGGCAAGTCTGCTTGCAGGTCCAGGCTGGTTTGGGGTGCAGGCCTTGGGTTCCCGCTCCACCTGGCCATGCCTTGAGGAGCTTGGTGGGATTCCATGAGCAGACAGGTGTGCTGTGCTCACACTTCCCGACGCACAGCAAGCCACCTGTCTGGATTGCGTTGGCTGCTTCTGGGCCACGGCGGCAGAGGGAGCGAAGGCTGAGGGGGCCGTCTAGTCAGGGCAGTGGCTGCTGCCGGCTCCACCCTCTCTGGTGGGGATGACTAGGGGTGTGGGCCAGGACCCAGGCTGCGTGGAGGCTGCAGTGTGTCCGCCCCACCACGTGCCCACAGCCACATGGCTGCCAGGGTCTCTCCAAGTTTCCTCCTCTCTCACTTTTCTCCAAATGGATGAGGGTCAACGGGGTTGAGTTTTCCCTGCTTCCTCCTGGCGCGTCTCTTCTCTTCTTTGGAAGGAATTTCATTTATTATTATTATACTTTTTTAAACAACAGCAGGCTGGCTGTGCCTGGCGCCTGGTGCTGGCTAGGCTCTGCCGTCCGTGCGAGCTCTGCAGCCTCATCCCTCCGTCCGTGCTCGGGGCTGGAGCCCCAGTGCCAGACTCATTATTTCATTTTGTCGACGTGGTGGAAAACATTTGCTTTCCGGGAGGTGACCCTGCTTTCAGGAGTCAGCCTTTGGAGAAAACAGGACACAGAGGCTGGTTTGGGCTTTGAGGTCCAGACGGGCCCCTGTCCACACTCACAGCCTCAGCTCCATCTGTGGCTCAGGGGCCCCAGGTGCTTGAGTTCATCCGGAATGTTCCTTTCTCCTGGGAAAGCCGTGTCCAGCTGCCCACGGCCCTATGCACAGACCGCCGGCCACTGCGTGGTGGGGCTTCCTCCCCGGGCGTGGGATCAGGAGCCTGTTTGATGGCTGGGCTGTGGACGGGGGACCGAGGGGAAGCAATGCTTCAAAGCAGAGACAGTGCTCCCATGTGGAGCCCCCTGCTGCAGAGCCGTATCAGAACCGCTGGAGGTCACTGGGTTCACTGGCCTTCTGCCCGCAAGGGGCACCTTGGCAGTAACATGTGCCCAACTCCTCGGGGGCGGTGGGGGGAACAGGCTCCGGTGCAGCCTCAGGGTGGCCTTAGCCTGGTGGGAAGGTCACTGAGGCTGCAATGTAAGAATGGAAAATGAAGCGCTTGGTCCAGCAGTCACATGACATCAGGCAGAACATTTTAAAACGGTTTCACTGATTTTTAACCTTCTGGGCTTTTTTTATAACTTTTTTTTATTTTTTATTTTTAAAGATTTTATTTATTTATTTTCAGAGAGAGGAGAAGGGAGGGAGAAAGAGCAATGCATGGTTGCCTCTCACATGGCCCCCACTGGGGACCTGGCCCGCAACCCAGGCATGCGGCCCGACCGGGAACCAAACTGGGACCCTCTGGCTCCCAGCCTGCGCTCAATCCACTGAGCCACACCAGCCGGACACCTTCTGGGCTTTTTAATGGAAACAACAGCCCCTTTTGGCCACAGCTTGAACTCAAGCAGCGCTGACGTCCACAGACACCTCACACCGAGTGGCCGGTGTGGTCCAGGGCTTCTGGCACTGACCAGGGTTTGGGAGACGCCCGTGTAGCTGAGTCCAGCAACGAAGGGCGGAGCCAGGGCCTGCGGGCAGCCGGAATCGGAAACCCACCCCCTTCCTGACACCAGGCGTCGGGGCAGGTGCCCGCCTCTCCGAACCTCGCTCTCCACCTGCGAAGCGGGCAGTGCTGCCTTCACTCACTCACGGGGACCAGATGGGACGAGTGTGGACGTGTTGCCTCAAAACCAACTGACCAAGACGGGTCGGGCCAAGGTATTTACCATGTAAAACCATCTAGGCACTGATACCTGGGACACACGGGAAATTCCTTCCTGTCTACAAGAAAAAGATGCGAAATGGGCAAACGGTGTAAAGAGGTAACGTGCGAAGGGCCAGCCGGCCAGCCGGTGACCCTCAGACACAGAGGTTGCCCCGGGGGTTTCAGGTTGGCCGCTGCCGCCTGCCAGGCAGGTGAGCGCTGGGAGATGGTGATGGCGTGAGGCCGAGGGGCTAGAGAGCGGAGACTTTGCTGGACTCCAAGGTCACGGGGCCCAGGGGCCACATCTGTTTCGGCCCCAGGCGAGGAGCAGGGATGGGTTTCCTGTCCCCTGGAAGCAGCCTGAGGACGAGGACTGAGGCAGGTCCTCTAAGTGGGGCTTGGGGAAGCAAGGACATAGGGCATGTCTCTGCCTCTGTGCGTCAGACACATGGGCACCAGGGCTGGCCCCACTTTGCAGAGTGTGTCCAGCATCACTCATGTCCCAGCAGGTGCCTTTGGGCCAGCAAGGGGGCGGGGCGGGGAGTGCGTTCTCCGGAGGAGGAGAGGCCAGCTGACTGTGGCAGGAGGTGCTCAGACCCGAGGAAAAAGAGGGAAGGAGGGTCCTTCCGGATGCCGAGGGCGGAGGAGCTGCCTCTGCCAAGAGACACGTGTGTGTGGGGAGCCCTCTGGGGCAGGGTGCGCCCTGGGGCGCAGGGAGCCCCAACCTGTCTTGGCGGATGTGAGGCCTCCACCAGGTCACATGTCCTTACTCCCCCGTCTCTCCAAGGACTGGGGGCTTTGCCCAGACTCCCCAGCCACAATGCCAAGTGCCCACCTCGCCAGGCCCAGGTGCAGCCCACCTCACAAGGCAGATGGATGCCCACCTGGGCCCTGCACGTCCGGGCCAGTAGGGCCGCTCCCTCCCTCCTGGACGAGCTGACCTCTGAGACGGGTTTCTAACCACTGCAGGTGCATAGGCTGCTCCCTGCAGGGTGCCCGGAAGACACGCCAGAGCCTCAGGATCTGCCCTGTGCTGAGGAGGTTCATCCGGGGTGAGGGAGTGGGGTAGGTGCAGCACCCTGACTCCCCTCAGTGGGTGTGAGCCCAAACAAGGTCACAGGGCTGTGGGGGTGCAGTATTTATCCGCCATTTGGAGAAGAGAACTTGGGAAAAGAAAATCCAATCAATCTAAATCAGGTGGCAAACACAAGGCCTGCGGACCGAATCCGGCCCTCCACCTTGCTTTATCTGGCCAGCACCTTGTTTCCGCCTGGTGGCAGCACCAAGCTCCGTGCCCCTACTTGAGGAGCAGTTCCATTAACCCAGCCCCGAAGTTACATTCAGCCCTTTGAAGGCAACTGTGAAGCTGGTATGGCCCTCGGTGAAAATGAGTTTGACACCCCTGCTCTAAATCCTATCTGCTTCGACTTGAACTTGTGAGGAGTTGGACAGAAGTTTCTTTGGCTTTGGCTATGAGATGCAGAGGCACAGATTTGCTATACAAAATATGAATGATAAAAAATTTGCGTTGCTGACATCCAAACTGATTTAAAACACTGTTTTCCAGGGAAAAGACAGCCAGCTCTCCAGTGACCCCTGTGAGGCTCGGAAGACGCTTCCTGTTTCTTCCCACAGACAATGTGGCTCACCTTGACCTCGACCTCTTCCCCTCCCCCGCCCCAGGCCTTCCCTGCTCAGGTGTGTCTTCGGGTGCAGCTAGGGACTTGCTAGTTTCGGAGCCGCCTGCTCTTCTTCTAGCACAACATGTACCTGCGAACACGCCAAGGTTGTGTGTCCAGACTTCCCAGGACGCCAACTGAGGGACGGCAGCACACCCCCAGCCAGCGTCACAGGCGTCACCGAGCAGCGGTCCTGTCATCTCAGCATTGGTGTCCTCTGCTGCCAGCACTGTGGCTACAGGGTGGCCACTCAGGAGCCGCTATTGCTCAGGCCGGCGCAGGAGGACACAGACTCTCTTCCTCGCACGGTGTCCATGGCATGTGGAGCCCGGCCGCGGCGGGGGCTCTGGTTTGCAGGACACTGACATGGGGGCGGGGGCCGGGGCGGTGACTGGCTTGGGCCACACAGCTGGGAAGCGACAGAGTCCGGGTTTGAACCGGATCTGGCTCCAAGTCCTCAACTCTCTGTGGCTGGTCACTCAGACAAAAGGTGGGGCCACAGCTTCCAAAGGTTCTCCCTCCCCACATGGGCCCAGGTCGTGGGGCAGGTGAGGCAGATGCGCAGGTCCTGGGGCTGAGGCCGGGAAGGTCTCCTTACAAGGGCCATGGCGGGGGGCCCTCTGTCCCACCTGCACCCTGACCGCGGTGGGTTTGCAGTGAAAACCCTGCTGGCAGAGAGCACAGGGCGCCGGGGTGCAGGGGGAGGGGAGCCCAGGGCCGAGGCCGGTGCCTGCGGCTTGCAGCTCCCCGCGTGGCATGCTTCCTGCTGGCACACGGCTGTTTGTTGTCTCTGCGTGAACTCACACTCCCTTTCCCTCTGCGTGTTTCCTTCATAACAGGATGACCGGCACGGTGGCTGCTCAGGGCTGTTCCACTGTCTGAAAACACAGCGCACAGTGGCAGGACCCCGAGACAGCACGGGGCACCCACCCCGGGAGCGCCTGCAGCTCGGGTAGCCGTCTCCCGCCTCAAGGCGCCCTGGCAGTGCCAGCGGCCCTCCAGAAATGCCGTCCGGAGCAGACAGACTCTCAAGGCTCCTCAGTTGCACTCCTTACTGGCTGAACAAACAGTCTCAGTTTTCAGTCTTATAAGTGCTAGAATTTCTGGGCTCCCTATCTCCCCTCTCGACTCTGCCCATTCTTCTCCGAGCTTATCTTTTTTCTTGAGGTGCTTTATCAAATGCCAGGGCCACCACTAATCCACTCTGGTGATGTTTTGCTTGGAAGGCTCTCTGCCCGAGGCCAGGGGCAGTCGGAGTGTTTCCTGTTTTGTAGGTTTTTGCAGGAATCCATTTGAGTGACTGTTTTCACACCCGTTTCCCAACTCTCAGGAACAGTTTCTTCACCCCCCAGCCTCTTGGCCGGGGCACATGTCTTAGGTTTTGTGATGGCAACACACTACTTCTGGCACCAAATTTGCTGTGCGTCAGCTCTTGCTACAATACTGCCTAACAAGCAGCCCTGCCGATTCCAGTGGTTCAGGGGAAATGCTTGTTGGTCACAGAAGCTGCTTCGGGCTGCGGGGCGTGGGCTGGGGGTTCAGGGCCCGTCGTGCATCTGAAACCACTGCTCTGAGCTGCTCAGTGTCCCTTGAGCCCACACCCCACTGTCACGGCAGGTCACAGGGCCAAACCATGACCCCAGGGTGGGGGCAGGGACGGAAGATCCGAGCTTTTCCAAAGACCCGGGCTCCAGGCTGCCTCCATCCGTCCTTCTGCTCCTCAGCTTTCCAGAGCCAGTGTGCTGAGGCGGGAGGGGCCCAGCTCAGGCAAGGCGAGCATGGTGCTGCCACCTCTGTGTCCTCAGAAAGGGACCCAGTGGGCCACTCCCCGCGGCCCCCAGCTGCAGTGGTCTCCTTGTGCCCCACGGCTGAGTGTCTGTCTGCGAAGTGCCTGCTCTGTGAGAGATAAGATAGACACACTTCTCAAGGCTTGGTCCTCACTCTGTGTGGATGGGTGGAGGGGCTCTGCATGCACCTTGCTGTGGGTCCCTACGCCGGGAAGCCTCTGTGCACAGTGTTGAGTGCAGTTCCCTCCCCCACTCAGTTACCTGGAGCCCCCCGCCCCCGCCCCCGCCCTGCAGCTCTGCCTCTGGCCAGGACACTGAGATCCTCGCCACAGTCCTTGCCTGGCTCACGATGGATCCCAGGGGTTTCTTCCTCAGCAAAGGGCAGTTGCGGATCTTCTCCACAGAGAAGGAGACTGCAGTCTAGGGAGAAAGTGAAGAAAAGGAGGAACATTTACCAGTAGCCCACTCCCTTCTCCTGGCCCCTCAGTTACTCCTCACAGCAGCTTGGAGGTGGGGCCCGAGGCCAGCAGGCGTGATGGTCACGCTGCCCTGTCCGGACCCCTGGGGTGCACTGCCTGCATCCCGCTCCTCCTGTGCCCCAGCTGCTGCCTGGGGAGCACCTGGCTGGATGTGTTTTTGTTTTGGTCATTTCAATTCGTCCTCTGTCTGGGCTCTGTCAGGCCCATGCCTTCCATCCCAGCTACCCCTCCTCGCACCCTGCGGGGGGGACTTCTCTGAGCTGAACAGGGAGCACCCCAGAGCACAGTCAGGGGCTCCCATGGGTGTGCAGATGCGACATGGCATGGTGGATGTGCCTCTGAGGGTGCAGCATGCTCATGGTGCACTGTGCATGTGTACACAGTGTGTGCTAGCACACATGGAGCGTGTAACAGGGTGTCTGAGGTGCAGGCAGTGTGCGTGCATGCTGTGTTTGAGCGTTCAGGGGACTATGTGTGTGCTTGTGTGCTACTGTGAGGGCAGCCGAGACTGGCTGTGTCCTGTGTGCTTGTGCTGTGAGGTTTGTGCACAGTACTGTGTGTGTGCACTGTGGATGTGAGCAGGTGCAGTGTGTGTGTGTGTGTCTGCACATGTCACGTGTGCTCTGAAATGAAAGCCAAGCCCATGGCTGGACAACCTGTATGGGCTCCTTGGAAGGATTGGAAGGTCAAGAGTGTCCTGGCACACAGAGGGCTGCTGGGAGGCGTGAGGCTGTGACTCGTGGGTCCCCTCTGCTGTCTCCGCAGAGGCGACAGTCAGACGGGGTTGTCTGGGAGAGGTCGCAGCGGCACCTCTGGTCAAATGGAAGGAGCCCCTGGGTTGCACACAGGAGACCCACAAAGTCCTTGAGAAGGTGATGTCAGCAGACACTGATTTCAGCTCGAACTGATGGGGACAGAAAGGATGCAGTGAAAGACCAAAGGAGACCTTTGCACGTCCCCAAATTCTACAGGCAGGAAACAGGCTGATGGGAGAGGCAGGGCCACCCCAGGTGGGGAGCCCTGAGCCCAAGGGCAGGGCGGCCCCCCCACTCCAGGGTTCTGCTCGGGCCTCCCAACCTCTCGTTGTTTGCCCAGCTGCAGTTTGAAATTGCTTCGGACAAGCGACTCTCGTTTCCTCCGTGTCTTCTCCCTTTCCGAGTGGGGTGTGCGCAGTTGTTGGTGCGTTCCGGCCCCGGCGCTGTGTTCTGGGAGCCGACGACTTGCTTTCTGAGTTTCCCATGTTCACAGATGGACAGTGGTTGTGATCCAGGGTGGGTTGACCCAGAGCCCCCCACCCGCCGTGATTTCAATGATTTCGACAAGACTTGGGACTTTGAATTGACTGGATTTATTTTTATACACATTTTATTGATTATGCTATCACAGTTGTCCTGATTTTTCCCCCTTTGCTCCCCTCCAGCCAGCACCCCCCACCCCCTCAGGCCATCCCCCCACCATTGTCCATGTACAGGGGTCATGAGTATAAGTTCCTTGGCTGCTCCATTTGCTGTGCTGTACTTTCCAGCCCCAGGGCTATTCTGTGACTTTCTATTTGTGCTTCTTAATCCCCTCCCCTCTTCCCCCATTCTCCCCCATCCCCCTTCCATCTGGCAACCATCGAAACGCTCTCCGTATCCATGATTCCGTCTCTGTTCTTTTTGCTTTGTTTGCTTTTTAGATTTGATTGTTGACAGGTATGTATTTATTGCCATTTTATTGTTCCTAGTTTTGATCTTTTCTTAAATAAGTTCCTTTAACATTTTAAACCTTTTTTTTTTTTTT
Organism: Micronycteris hirsuta; assembly: GCA_004026765.1. Taxonomy (NCBI): domain Eukaryota; kingdom Metazoa; phylum Chordata; class Mammalia; order Chiroptera; family Phyllostomidae; genus Micronycteris; species Micronycteris hirsuta. The sequence goes on from PVJI01003942.1 coordinate 77,243, forward strand.
AATTTATTTTCAGAGAGAGGAGAAGGGAGGGAGAAAGAGCAATGCATGGTTGCCTCTCACTTGGCCCTCATTGGGGACCTGGCCCGCAACCCAGGCATGTGCCCCGACTGGGAATCAAACTGGGACCCTCTGGTTCCCAGCCCGCGCTCAATCCACTGAGCTACACCAGCGGGGGCTCCTTTAACATTTTATATAATAATGGCTTGGTGATGAATTCCTTTAGGTTTTTCTTTTCTGTGAAGCTCTTTATCTGCCCTTTGATTCTAAATGCTATCTTTGCTGGGTAGAGCAACATGGGCTATAGGTCCCTGCTTTTCATGACTTTGAATATTTCTTGCCAATCCCTTCTAGCCTGCTAAGTTTCTTTTGAGAAATCAGCTGACAGTCTTATGGGAACTCCCCTGTAGATAACTAACTGCTTTTCTCTTGCTGTGTTTAAGATTCTCTCTTTATCTTTAACCTTTGGCATTTTAATTACGATGTGTCTTGGAGTGGGCCTCTTTGGGTTCGACTTGTTCAGAACTCTCAATACTTCCTGGACTTGCATATCTATTTCCTTCAAATTAGGGAAGTTTGATTTCGTAATTTTTTTAAATAGATTTCCAATTTCTTGCTCTTTCTCTTCTTCTGGCACCCCTATGATGTGAATGTTGGACCTCTTGAAGTTGTCCCAGAGGTTGCTTATACTATCCTCATTTTTTTTTCTTTTTCTTTTTTCTTCTTGTTGTTCTGATTGGTTGTTTTTTTCCTCTTTATGTTCCAAATAATTGATTTGATTCTCAGCTTCATCCACTCTACTGTTATTTCCCTGTAAATTGTTCTTTATTTCAGTTAGCGTATCCTTCATTTCTGACTGGATCTTTTTTATGCTGTTGAGGTCCTCACTGAGTTCCTTGAGCATCCTTATAGCCAGTGTTTTGAGCTCTGCAACTGATAGATTGTTTATTTCCATTTTGTTTAGTTCTTGTTCTGGAGTTTTTATCTGTTCTTTCATTTGGGCCATGTTTCTTTGTCTCCTCATTTTGGCAGCCTCCCTGTGTTTGTTTCTATGTATTAGGTAGAGCTGCTTTGAGTCCATGTCTTGGTAGTGTGGCCTAATGTAGTAGGTGTCCTGTAAGGTCCAGTGGCATAGCCTCCTCTATCATCCAAGCTGGATACTTGAGGTGTGCCCTTTGAGTGGGCTGAATGCACCCTCCAATTGTAATTGAGACTTGGTTGCTGTTGGCCGGTGAATGGGAGGGATTTACCCAGGCCAGTCAGCTGCAAGGACTGACTGTGACCGCTGACCACCACCCTCCACCCTCCATGGAGGATTGGCTGTGCAGGGAGAGGGTGGTGGTGCTCTGACATGGTCTGTAGCTGTCCACTGACTGCACAGACTCTGGGAAATCCCGGGTGGTGCAGGCTAAGGTCAGCCCCCACCTGTGTTCTGCCTGGGGCCACCCTGCCTGGGCTGGCTGCTGCTAGTGCTGGGACTGGGGCCACTTAGCAAGAGGTGGGAGGGGGGAGCTGGGGACTCAGTAAGGTCAGTTGTTGCTCATTTGAAAGGATTTAGGAAGTTGTGAAGCTACTGTCAACAGCTGTAAGTTGGGTGGGACTCAGCCTCAGGGGATCTCCAGGGCAGGGGGAGGGGGTGGGGGAACAGTGTTAGCCAGGTTGATGGAGTCTCATATATGGTGCCACCTGCCAGCTCTGTGGCTCTGTGTGGGGAGGGCTCCGAGGAGGGAGAATCGCCTCTGTGCCTCTCTGTTTGGGAGAAAGCTGTCCCCCAGCTCTCACCTTGATGCCACACATTTTAGTTCCTCCCAAATGCCACTGGTGCATTTCAAGCTGTTACCCCAGTGCTGGAGCTCAGAGGGAATAAGTCTGAGTAAGTGCATATGTGGGTTCTTTAACAAGAACTGCGTGGGACTCCAGAAGTTTCTTCTACTGACTCAATCCATGATGGGTTTTGCAGCCAGAAGTTATGGGGACTTAACTTCCTGGCCCTGGCACCCTGGGCTGGGGGGCCTGGTGTGGGGCTGGGACTCTTTGCTCCCAAGATACCCCTCCCGGATTTTTATCCACCATGCATGTACGTGGAACCAGCCTGTTCTGCGTCTGCACCCCTCCTACCGGACTGGATGGATGTGACTTCATTAGTTCCGTGGTTGTCAGACTTCCATCAACTTGGTTTCCGCTGGTTCTGAGTGATGGTTGTTGTATAGTTTAGTGGGCATTTTGATGTGGTTGTGTGGAGAGGCGAGCAGTGCTCACTGAAGCCGCCATCTTGACTGGAAGTCAGTGCCTTGTGAATGGATTCGATTTCAATGAGATTGTTTTTCACTTGATACTGTAATGTTTGAGACTCCTGGAGATATTGAGTGGCATGACTATATTTGACATATGGGGTTTGGCTTCTTTGGAGGCCAGAGATCAGCCGCAGTCCACATCTTAACCCCCAGAGCTGTGAACGTGCCACCTTATGTGGCAAAGGGCACTTCGCAGATGTGAGTGAATTAAAGACTTTCAAACGGGGAGGTTACCCTGATTGGCCAGGGAGATGTCGTGCAGCCGCACATCATGAGGAGTGGCCGCGGGGTCAGTTGCAGGAGACGGGCAGATGGGAAGGGAGGGTGTCACCGATTGGACAGGAGTCGTCCCCAGAGTCTCCGGAGGACGGCAACTCTGTTGACACTTTGGCAGGGACTTGTAACCTCCAGATTGTGAGGCAGTGAAATCAGGGGCTTTGTTACCGTAGCAACAGAGAACTGACACCCACATGGCAACGCAGAGAACCTGTGAAGAGACAGAGACGTGGAGAGACAGCTGTCAGTGAAGCAGGACAAGGGCTGGGAGAGGGGGTGCCCCGGGGCCACCAGGAGAAGAAGGTATTTCCTGAGGAGGGGTAATTCTCTGGACTAGGGGGGGGTGCTACTCCTCACGGCAAGGGCTGAGAATTGCCCCTTGGGTCAAGCAAGCAGAGCTCAGCAGAAGCATTTTTGGTGGCATCAGGGAGACAGCAGCCGGCATGGAGAGGACCCAGGAGAGATGAGGAGGAAGTGAGGGTGGCTGGACTGTCCTCCTAGTGACCTAGCTGAGGGAGCAGTTGGTGAAGCCAGGTCAGGGGGAGTCGCGGGGCTATGCCCTTGGCAGGTACAAGTGCTGGGCAGGGACTGAGGGGACAAGCCAGTTCTTGCCTGGCCCTCGCAGGCCCGTAGGATACAGCGGTCTCTGGTCACTCGCTGAATGTGCTGGGCAGGTTGAGGACAAGGCGCCGCCCCCCACCCCCCATAGCCCCAAGCAGGAGCACATCACACATGCAGCTTGGTTGGAGAAATACTGGTCCGCCCCACTGGTGGTTTGAAGTGGGACAAACTCTGGAGCCCGCCTGCTGCTGGGAGGCGGAGGGCCTTCTGCAGTGCATCCGCGGCCTTGAGGGCAGCTCTGACCTTCCTGCTGGGCCGGATGCACCCAGAGCAGCCGCAGGCCCGGGCGTGATCTCCCTGGACCCACTCTAGGGGCCCCACTTGGGAAAGCTCTGCCCCAATTCTAAACATCCGTCGGTGCCTGCGGAAAATAAGGTCGGAATGGCTGTGGTCACAGCCCGTGAAAGTTGCCATCGATTGTTTGTTAAAGTCTCAGTGAAGGACATTTCACACTGCGCCTCAGGGGTGCCTTGCTGGCCCTGACTGAGGTCTCCCCTTGCCTGCCGTTGGGGTGTGTGGCTTAACTCCGCAGAGACCAGTCCCCGGGACCAAGGAAGACATGCATTTGGGGGGCTCAGCTCCATCTGTCCTGTCCTGAGGCTGGTTGTACAGGTGTCTGTCTGCTTGCAGAAAAGGCATCCCCCAACCCAGGAGTCCCAGTCCACATCTCGAGCGGCCACATCCATCATCAATTTCTGTTTTATTCTGTTTTTAAACCAAGCTGAGGCCAACTTGGAGTCCCATTTCCCTGGGATGGTGGAAACGTGAGTCTTGGCCACTTGGGGAGATGCCCCTGCCCGGTCTTGAGGGACGCCTAGCGCCTGGGTCACCCCTGCCCTGCCCTCCCTTCCTGGTCAGTTCCTTCTCACTGAGGCCACAGGCTCCGCTGACCCACCTGCCCTGGCCCAGGCTCCCCACTTGCACCTGTAAGTGGCTCTTTGGTCCTGCTGCTGTCTGTCTTCCTACTGGAAGGCACTGCTCTGGGCAGGTTTCCCATGGGTGGGTCCCAAGACCCAGAATAGTGCCCGGGCCGCAGTCAGACAAGGATGAGAAGCCAGACAGCAGGCCATGGCCCCACCCCATGCCACACACAGGTCCTTGCACGCTCACAGACCCCCTCGGCGCGTGGCCGCAGCCTCACAGGAAGACACACGTGCATCCCACAGGCAGCTCACTCTGAAGGAGGAAAACGGAGCCTGGAGGAGGGTCTGCAGTCATAGACTCAGTGTCTGGGGGGCCTGACGCTGGAACTCCGCTCGGCCGGGTTCCCAAGCCCATGTTTTCCACCCTGTGGACACCGCCTTCTACAAGCCTGTGGAGTGCTGACACGCCATGCACCCACGGCCATCGCTACCCATCTGTCCTTCAGTCTGTCCATTTGTTTAGCTACCCACAATTTCTGTACCTCTGTCCATGGATTTATGTACCATCTCTCTCTCCACCCATCCGTCCACCACAGGAGACAGGAACACACACCATTTGTCCTGAGATGCACACACCTGCCTGGCCCCGAGCCTCACGCACCCCTGTGTCCACTTCACCCTGTATCTGCTTGAGCCCCCATCTGGGCTGCACGGCACCCAATGTTGCTGCCCCTGGGCCAGCTCCCTGCCGGCTGCTCAGGGCTGTGTTCCCTCTTTGCTGGCCCCGTTGTCTGCCCACAGCATTAGGGTCACCCTGTCAAAGCACTTCACCTGAGGGCCCATTTCCCACGTGTCAACATCACAGAGATCGTGAACCCCAAGCCATGGCCCCACTGCCCCTCTCCACTGGAGGGGACCATTCACCAGCCAGGAAGTGAAGTCACAGCAAATGAAGCCAGGAGACCCTTCCCTTCCCACTTCATGCCCACGCCAAGCGCCGAGGCCTGGTTGGCCCGGGGGTCCTGAGAGCGGCCATGGCGCATGGCGGGTGGGGGGGAGGGTGTTCCCTCTGGATGCATGAGAATGTCGACACATGGCTGTAAGCACCTCGTTAGGTTATAATTAACGTCGGAAGTCAGCCTTGTGTCTGAGAAGAGGGCATCTCCACTTCTCCCGTGCAGAGATGGCCTTTGTGGAAAGCGAAAGCAAAGTCATTCTGTGTGTTTGATGTTATGGCCTGTGGGTGAGTTTCTGGTCTGGGGGGGCGCCCCCTCGCCTCCTCAGACTCCAGCCTGCCCTGGCAAGGCACCCACAAAGCACATCTCTCTGCAGGGCCCTCAGGAGTGAGGGCACAGGGTGGGCAGTGAGCCGGCAGCCTCAGAACATCCCCCTTCTGGTCCCAGCCTCCCTGCCCACTCTCCTTCAACTCCCGTCCTGCGGAGGGACCCAGAGGCACCAGATGCTGAAGCCTCCCGTCTGTGTGCATGTGTGTGGGGGTGTGCACGTCATAAAATGCTTCAGAGGAAAAGCAGCCCAGGACACGGGTTGGAGGGGACCGGGGCTGGGCCAGGGTCCCTCCCTGGGCCGTGCGGGGGCGGGGGGGCGGGGGGCTGAGGCCACAGGAAGTGCCTGCTGCCCCGGGAGTGTGTGGGGGATGCTCTTTCTCACATACTTCATTTCCTGTTTCAACATGTGTGAATATCCTGAGATAAAGCACTGTCAACTCCCCATGAGAATGAACAGGTTTGCTGGGATCGAAACCCTACCTCTCCTGCCTGTCCTGGAGATGTGGGTGCTTCCCTGGCCCTGGGGCCTTGCCAAGCCCCAGCAGCCCCTGCACAGGGGTGCGTCCACAGGCCCAGGACTGGCACCCCTGCCCTTGTCAGCCCTGCCATGTGGGGCAGAGCCCTTGATGAAGGTGGACTTTCCCGTGACATACTCAGGCCCCCGGGCCCCCACCCGGCCTGGACAGGCCGCTGGAGCATGGGCACCTCCCTCCAGAGACAGGGCTCTGGGGTCGGAGGAGGGATTCAGGCTGCTTTGGACGCAGCTGGAATGTCTGTGTGTTCTTCTTTGATGGAATTCAGGACTGTGGGCCAGGGGAGGCCACACCCTGGCCAGGCTGGGCTGGGCCAGGCCAGGCGGCAGGTGTGGGCCCTCGCAGGGCAGGACAGGGCAGTGCACCTGGAGCCCTGGAGAAGGAAAGTGACTGTGGCCAAGGACCCACGCAGCGTCAGGGTAGAACCTGGGCCCTGGGGTCCTCAGAGACCCAGACTCCACCTTGCTCCCAACAGGACCCCTCCTCGCTTTCCCCAGAGCCCCTGCTGTGCCCCACCCTTCACCCCCTGGCCAGAGGTGGGCCCCTCGCTCACCCCCAGGCCCTGCAGTCTCTGCCCCAGGAGGAAACTGGGGCTGTGTCTTTTGGACGTGACTACAGTTTGTGGTCACTCTGCAGACATGCCCCTAGTGGGGATGAGAGGTCTCCCTAGATCTTGGTTTGGGGTGGGAAATGGGCTCTGGCCCATGTTAATCAAAACAGCATTTTGTTCTTGAAATTCCAGAGTTATGTTTGAGACAGGCCAAGGCCTGCCCGCCTTAGGCGACTCTGATACTTGGGACAACACCTGAGTGAGGTGGCCGAGCACCCTGACTGGGGGCACCCCTGACCCTGGCCGCTTGGCAGAGGGGTCAGGACCCCGAGTCACCCAGGGGATGAGGGTGCCTTCCTCTGGATGGGCCAGGGTGGGCACATGGGTGACGAGTGCCCTCTCTGCTCTCAGCCCCTTGGTGTCCCTGCCTGACTTCCCAGCCCGAGGCAGGTGAGCAAGTACAGGGGGAGGGTCCCTACCCACTAACCAGTGGTGCCCCTATGGTGGTCCGGGTCAGCCTCTGGGACAAGTGGAGCAAAGAACCTGCAGTGTGTTCTTTTTGAACCCAGCTGGGCAGTGAAGGCCAGGTCCCATCAAAGCAGTGGGACAGGGGTCACGCGAGCCCGGTGTCACAGGGAATGCAGTGTGGGGGGTCGGCACGTCCCTGGGCAACGGGGGTCGTGGCAGAAGAGCCCAAGGAGGCAGACAGCAGAGGAGACGCCGCCCAACCAGCTGCCCCCTGCGTCCCTGTGACAGCCTCCTGGGAACGACCGGGGGGGGGGGGGGGACGGCCAGGAGACAGATGACAGGCTGGGGCTGTGGGAGAGGCGGCTTCCAGGAACGTCCTGAGGTCCAGGTTGGAGTCGGAGGGAGGAGAGCAGGAGCGGAGCTTGTTCTCACAGAATCGCATCACCCCATACAGGGAAGTTCAAGAGCCAGAGAGGGCTGAGCCCCCAGGCGCCCCGAGGGCCACCCCACATCCAGCCAGCAGTGAGCACTCAGCCTTGCCACCCCTCGTGGGCAGATGGTCCTTCTCTGGCTGGTCAATCCTCCTGGTTCTCAGGTAAGGAAGGAAGGATGGGGGTGCCCCCCTCACCCTCAGCCCCCATGGCAGCCCCCTGCCCCCGCCTGCCTTGCTCCCTCCCTGGGCCTTACGTTGCTCGGGGGTGGGAAAGCACCTGGAACAATTCCCATTTTCCTGGGGAAGGGGGCGCGTCCCTCCTCAGACCCCACTTGCTGGCTCATGATCTGGGAACTCTTCCCAGCTGCCACCCTCGTCAGGGCGTTCCACTGTGCAGACCATTTCCCAGGCATCTGGATCAAACAACCGGCTGACAGCGTGTATGAATTAGAGATGGAACTCTCTGGAAGGCAGTTGCCCCAGTTCGTTCTGATGCAATGCACACAGCGGGGGCTGTGGCTCCCTGAGACTTGGAGCTGTCCCCGAGAGAAGGGCCGGGGCTGCCCATGTGGAGCCCTGCCCTGCAGGGACGTGTGACGGGCACCAGGGCACGAGGGGACGGGGACCTCCTTCAGAGCACAGCTGAGCCAGTGGCCTGAGCCAGCCCCCAAGTGTCTGCTGGCCGGGTGGCCAGGCAGGCGTGGCTGTGTGTCCTGAGTCAGTCAGTGTCTCCAGGCCTCTGTTTCCCCTTCAGGTCCTTCTGAGAACCCAGCAGTCATTGCAGGGGCCTGGCCAGGGCTTCTGGGGGGAGGGCAGCCTTCCAGGAAGGTCTAGGACACCGGGGAGGGGGACACAGTGGCCTGATAGGTGGCCATGGGAAGTCGCAGGGAGAAGACAGTGGGGAGCCAGGGCAGACAGACACAGGGTCTGCAGGTAAGGTCCGCATCCCAGCCTTTGGGCCCACGCACCGGCCTCCCCTGCAGGGGCCAGGGTAACCCTTAGGGGTCTGAGCTCCCCATGGCACACTTTCCCCTGAGAAGTGAAAGCTCCGGGCTTGGTGCCTAAGGGGCTGTTTCCAGGGCTCTGCCGTCCCCAGCACACACACCTTCCCAAAGGCCAGGCCTCGGGACAGTCGTCCTGCAGAGGCGCTGGGCACCCCCAGTCGAGTCTGTGATTAATACGGAGACTGAAGTTTCCATTGGGCTCAGTAGGTGCTGGGACGTTCTTCTCCTTTGCCGCTTCCTGTGGGGTTGCCAGTGTTATTCTTACTGATTTGTGGGGTGCTTTCCATGTCATGAATATTAGTGCTTGTGGTCACCTTAGGAGTGTGTTTCCAGAGTGTGGATGAACGTTTTCCCTTCCGAATGGCATGCACGCAGAAGCCCTCCAAGTCGGCCTGGCCCAGGTTGTCGATGGTTCCATTTAAGGCTCTGGATTTGCTCTAGCCTGTGCCTGAGGGCGCGCACAGCCACTCTTGTCTTTCCTGCAGTGCCTTTATAATTATGCTTCTGCCTGTAATCGATCTGAGTTTAATTTGGGGGATGGGGTGAGACGGAGTGGAACCACTTTTCCACATCAAACCCTAGCTCCCATGGCCCCAGAGGACACAAATTACAGTGTCCAGCTTGGAGCACGGGCTCTGGACCCGGGTTCCCTGGGCTGCATCCGGGCCCTGCCCCACGGGCCTGGGTGCTGGCCGATTGCTGAGCTGACCTGATACTCGGTTTCCTCTTCTCCTCGTGAAGATTAACTGAACTCCACTGTGCTTGGGGGCCTGACGGACCCCACACCAGGCCCTGGGGATCTCCAGCCTCCAAGCAATTCCCAGGCCCTGAGACCCTCATGTCCTCTTGCTTCTTCTAGAAGAGAGCATGGGGCTGCGTCTGGAAGGAGGAAGGGCCTCCAGATGGCTGGGCTGGAGTGAGACCAGCCCCTCACCCTGGGGACCTCGGGACAGAGGTGGCCCGCCAGGCTTCTGGGGCTTCTAGGGAGGAAACAGCCACAGGAGGTTGTGCCCAGCTTGGTGGGAGGCGCCCTCAAAGCTGGCGGTGGATGTCAGGCTGCACCTCTGCTGAGGAGGGAGCTCGGATCTGCAGCAGACGGGGCTGCTCGGAGAGCTTGGAGCCAGGGTCTCTTCCACCTGTGAAGGGCCGGCAGGTTGCGCCTGTCTGTGCTGAAAGAGGGCTCTTCCCCACAGGCCAGCCGAGGGCCCCGGGGGCTGAGCTCTGGGAGCTGGAGGCTCAACCTCTTGACACGTCCCCTCTCCGTCTGGCCTGACGCCTTCCTTCTGCCCCGCCCCTTGCCTGGGTCTGTTAGTGCTGCGTCAGGGCTGCTCCCAAAACCCTGACCCTGACCCTGCACACAGCTCCTGGGTACGCGGTCCCTCTTCCTCCTGCTGTGTCCTCTGTCGTTTTTTCTTTTTTAAAAAAGATTTTATTTATTCATTTCCAGGGAGAGGGGACAGGAGGGAGAAAGAGAGGGAGAGAAACATCAATGTGTGGTTACCTCTGGCGTGCCCCGCGCCGGGGTCCCGGCCCACAACCCAGGAATGCGCCGTGACTGAGAATTGAACCGGTGAGCCTTTGGTTGCAGGCCGGCACTCAGCCCACTGAGCCACACCAGCCAGGGCTGTCATGTAACAGCCACTCTGAGCCTGATGCTCACTTGAGGATGACTGTCGGGATCCCAGTTGCTCACCAGGGTCAGCGTGCATGGGGAGAGGCTAAGAAACGTGGGAGAAGCAGAGGCCCGACAAGCAGGAGCCAGGGCTGGTGAGGACTGAGTCAGGGCCCTCGGAGGCCACCCGTGCCCAGAGTGTGACCAGGTCAGCCACCAAGGGTATGTCATGCGGTCAGGGGGCAGGAGCCATGGCCCCTCCCTGGAGAGGAGGGGACGTACTGGCCACCTGCAGTGTCCTCAGGAGGCTCTCCCCTGAAGGATGGGTGCTGCAGGTGACTGTTGGCCCCTCGGTCCCCTGGCCGTCCTGTGGTCCCCACAGGGGAAGGACTGGAGCAGGAACCACCTGACATGGCTGACACTCGGCGGTCGGCAGCAGCCGCAGTGATCCCAGGAGCCTGCAGCAGGAATGTAAAGAAACAGCGTGTTCTTTTCTGTGAGCGGGCGTGCAGAATTCTGCAGAAGGAGCTAACTGTTGGGTTTCCTCCTTTTCAGCATGAGTGGCATCGGAGCCTGCCTCACGTTGTCAACTTCATTGATTTTTGCAGGACTTCGGAGCCAAGACAGGCGATTAATATTGCTGAGCTGAGCATGGTTGCAACACTTTCCTGTAAAGCAGACTAAAACAGAAGTTGATGTCTTCCTCATATAAGAAATACATAAATCAGTTAAAAATAGTTCTCTGAGCGGATGTGATGACGTCGTGGCTGTCAAAGGAAATGCAGGAACCAGGCTCGTCCCACCAACAGGAAAGTGGGGGCAGCATCCGAGGTCCTTGGGCCCCTCCTCGGGGCTCAGGTCGAGTCGGGCCCTCGGCCCTCAGCGCTCACAGCCGAAACCTCTGCCTCCGGACCTGCTTGCTGGGCGTTTGTTGGCTGGTTCAGACCTTCTTCCCAATCACAGGGGCTGGCCCCGTGTGCCCAGGAAAGTGCGGGCCTGGTCTGCCCGGCCCAGGAGCACGTGCTGAGTGCAGTGAGGCTCAGAGTTGACTAGAAGGTCCGCACGGTGACACATAAACTTGTTCCCAGGGACAGAGCACAGCTGGGGGATTTTAAGCTTGGTCTGCCTGGTGGGCCACCCGGGCCTTCACCGTGGTGGGGAGGCAGTGGGCGTTTCCCCGAGGGCCTGGGCACAGCAAAGCCTCTGGTGACCAACAGTGACCAGGAGGCATGTTTGGTCACACCGGCAGTGAACAGTCCTGTGCAGGCCCTGGAGGCCCAGGGCGCCCGCCAGCGGACAGTGACGCCCTCGAAGCCCCTGCAGCATCAACAGTAGTGGCCACGGTTCTCCATCGGGAGCCGAGCAGCTCTCAAGCCTCAGAGCTGTGACTCTGAGTGGCCCTTGGTGGTCGTGCTGTGGCCTTTGGCTGTCATGCTGTCTTTGTAGAGAAAGGCTCCAGCTCTGGTGCAGGCCACATGGGGGAACCAGGGGCCTCGAGTCACTCTGGTGTTCCCACACGGCGAGCCTCTGGACATGTGGTTCTCACTAACAGGGTGCGGGGCCGGGAGGGCAGGGCCGCCAACACCAGTCAGTCAGCCACACACCCAGCAGCAGATCATCGCCTCATGAGTCTGAGTCAGTGCTGATGTGAGGCTCAGAGTTGACTAAAAGGTCCCCACGGTGACATGTAAACTAGGCCAGAAACCACTGTTCCCGGGGTTGGAGCACCTCCCTGTGGGGCTTGCATGGGGCTGGACCTCCGCCCCAGACTCTCAGCTTGAGTGCTTGGCCCTGGAAGTGGGTGGGGCCCCAGCTCATCCCGGGCCCTCACACTTCTGGGTTGGCCCTGGCCCTGCCTGAGTCAGGGCTCCACTTCCTGGCTGGTGGGGCCCTCCTGGGGTGGGGAGGGCAGGGGAACCTGGCCCGGGGAGGAGGCATGTTTGGGAACATGTCTTCCCACTAAATCCCCGAAACAGACATCTTGAGTTTGCTGGAGAGAGTAGCCCAGAAGCTCAAAAGCAGTTTTCTTTTCATAGTTTGTAGCCAATGGAAGTGATTTCTTCCAGTTTCCACATTTTCATAGGTTCTTAAAAGCTTGCAGACCCTGCCCTGGCTGGTGTGGCTCAGTGGATTGAGTGACAGCCTATGAACCAAACGGTCACTGGTCCCATTTCCAGTCAGGGCACATGCCTGGGTTGCGGGCCAGGTCCCCAGTAGGGGGCGCGTGAGAGGCAACCACACATTGATGTTTCTCTCCCTCTCTTTCTCTCTCCCTTCCCCTTTCTAAAAATAAATAAAATCTTTTTTTTTGTTTTTTAAAGCTTGCAGACCCTGTGCCCAGCCTTCAGGGTATGATGGCTAAAGGGACCAGGAGGTCCCTGTCCTGCCCTGCTGCGGAGAGGCCTCCAGAGGGAGAAGAGCCCGCCCTGGTTCAGCGGGCCACCCGCAGCCAGAGCAGGAGAAGTGGCAACCCCTTCCTTCGTCACGAGGACACGTGAGATCATGCTCGCAGGTGAGCCCACGGGTGCCCATGTACAAGTGCACACGCATGCCCACACCCATGCACTCACGCACCCATGTGCACACGCCTTCTCACACACACACACTCTCTTGTACACCTGTGGGTGGGCACATGCACGTGTGTGGTGTGAGGAGGCTAGGGAAGGCCCTGTTCTTCTCTGCAGCCCCAGCCCCCTCCCCTTGAGGCCTTCACAGGCTGCTGGCTGGGGGATGAGTGGGTGCGTGCAGTGGATGAGTGGGGCTGCAGGGCTGGGCTCCGGGGCCTCTGGCTGCTTCCCCTGGGCCAGGTGCTCAGGAACCCAGTGGGCAGTGAGGGTCAAAGACCTTTCCGGATGCAGAGGCTCGGCTGTGCCTCCCTGGGAGGGACAATGCTGGGGCCCTTCCTACCTCTGGCCGCTTCCTGTGCCCTGTACAGTTCAGGGTCACTTGCAGGCTGGCTGTTCTCGGGGCGAGGGGTGAGTTGAGTGCACCCTCAGCAAGCAGCTGCTCCTGAGTAAATCAGACCCTCCCTGACCCGTCTCCGGGTGAGGACCAAGTTTCTGGTCTCTCACCCCTTGTGCCGCAAGGCACCCTCCCCATACTAGGGCTGTTGACGCCTCCACCAGTAGGGATATGGGGGCTTAGTCTCTCACCCTTGACCCCTTCTCTCCCCCCGGGGTTTCTGAATCCAAACATCTTTAATGGCCCGAGCTCTGGGCAGGGCATCTGTGCTTGGCTGCTGGGCACCACTCATCTTCAGGGGCACTGCCAGCCCATGTATCTAGACTCGGGCCAGAGACCCTGGCTGAGGAAGAGCTTCAGGACACCCGCCCAGGGTTTGGCCAAGGGGGGCAGTCCCTTGGTTGGCCGGTGTCTGGACAGTGCTGGGGTCCCTTGGCATTGGTGGCAGCTGTAGAGACACTGCCTGCTCCCCCACCCCCGCTAGATGGTGCCGGGCAGTGCAGGTGCTGCCTGCACCTCACCTACACAGCCAAGAGCCACCCTGCAGGGGACACGTGCGTTTGAGCTTATTAACGAAGGGCCCACTCTCCTCAGGTTTGACTACGTGGTCGGCACATGCGGAGCTTCAGAGACGGAAGCGTGCGAGCATCATGCGAGCATTGTGCGAGCATCGTGCGGTCCTGCCTCGACTCCTCACGGCTCTGCCTGTCCCTGCTGCCCTGTCTGGCCATCAACCTCACCATGTGGCAAATACCTGGAAGGTCAGGCTTCTTTTTAAAAAGTTTAAGTGGCAAAGTTCAGCACCTAAGCACAGGTATCGGCCGTAAAATCCTCCCCCAGGCTTTTAGCTCCCAGCTCCTGGCTCACCCAGAGGCCAGTGCACTGCTCAGGGGTGACTTCGTGGGCCTGAATTTCGCCCCCTCGTGGCTGGGTCCCCACAGCTTGGGCCCCTGTCCCTGCTGCTGCCGGAAAACGGTCTTTGAGCCTCACAGCCTCACTGATAACATCAGACTCCAGGCTGCTCAGCCACAAGAGAGACCTGGGTGTGGTCCTGGTTGTCCACCCAGTCTGTCTGCACGCCTCTCTTCCCCTGTCATCTCCCCGTGTCGGCCCATGCCAGCCTGACCCCTTGCTGTGCGCCAGGGCTGTGGGTGAATCTCAGGGAGCAGCTCGGTTGCTGCCCCAAAGTTCATCATTTAAGGTTCTAAATCTTCATAAGGTAGGTCTACGTGGCGCTGGCTGTTTCTGTGCTGACTTTCTAATGCACGAAGGGAAGAAGATTTAGTGTGTGACGAGAGCTCTCTCCAAAGGCTTGCTTTATGGGAGGCATGTCCGCCGCAGCCGTGAGGTGCTGGGGGCCCCATGGCAGGAGTGGTGGGGTCCTGAGGAGGTTGGGTAAGGCAGCTGGGGAACAGAACCCGCGCGCTGGGCTGGGCATGCCTGCAGCGTGGGCAGAGGTGCAATGTGGTTGGTCTCCGGGGGCCACGAGTGGGTGGGGTGCACCCCAGAGCCTTCTGGAGCTGAGTCACCCTCTGGCTCCAGGAAGCCATGTGACCTCCACATTGAGGCAACTTGGCCTTTCTGCTGAATGTGAGCAAAGTTCCTAATGCTTCCAAAGTGAAGGGGAGTTGACAAGTTTCACTGTGCCTCCCCTTCAGGATCGGTCCCCCATCTCTGGGGCACCTCCAGGGTCAGCAGGGATGGCTCTGAGGGCCTTAGAGTGAGAAGTCACGTGAGCAGCTGGGACATCTCTGTGCGCCGACGCTGGTGCTCCCCACACGGAGGGGAGGTGGCTGAGAACCACCTGGTGGACACACCTGTACAAACCTGTGTGAATAGACTGAGGAAGACATGAAGCTTACAGGCTCGGAGAGACACAGGAAGCACGGGCACATTCAGATGTCAGACAGGCACGCTCTGCACAGGCACACCACAGCCCGGATACACTCAGGCACACTCACACCTGTGCTCACACACAGAGAACACACCCACACCTCCCATATACTCTCACCCACATTTCACACACTCACGCGCATGCACAGACATATGCACATGTTGCACACACACATTCACATCCCCTCGCATGGCGGACACCCTCACCCTGGTGGACAGACTGGGGATCAAGGGTCCCAGGCCAACCTGATGCAGGACAGGGGAGGAAATGGGGGGAACCCCCAGTGCAGGGTCCCATGGGTCAGCTGGGGCACTGCGTGTGTCCTGATGCCTGCCCGGTCCTGCCCCAGCCTCTCTCCTCCATGAAAGAGGCATCCGCGGCCGACCCAGCTGCTTAAGAGGAACCACAGGCTGTGCCGGGAGGGCTCCGCTTGTGGACACCACCCACAGCGCACCCAGAGCCCTGGCTCTGAGCCCACACTTGGCAGTCAGAGAGACTGCTGAGAGCAGGGGGTCTCTGGCCCTGCCTCCCACGTTCCTGCAGCACCGCCTGCTGGCTGCGTGGAGCCCTGGGACGCACCCTCACCAGGCCTGAGGGGCTCCCCAGACCCAGAACGAATTCAGGTGGCCCGTGGAGGTGCAGGCTGCCAGTGCCTCAGATTACCAATGCGGGACATTCAGAATAAGACCTACGATGCCTGTGCTAAGCAGGCCTCAGGAGGAGAGCAGTGTTCTGCCTTAGTACTCCTGATTTCCATACCAGAGTTAGCAGACTGGACTCTCCCCTTAATTTTTCTTGGCCCTCAAGACCGGGCCTGAGAGGTGTTACTTCCACACTTGCTGATGGTCAAAAACACGCCTGCTATGCAAGGCTTCACTGCTGCTGTCCCGGACTTGTGCCCACTGTAATCCCAAGGGTGTCTGTCCAAGGGTGTCGGCCCTTTCTTTCAAGATTCATTCACGTGTTTGTGGCCCTCTGTAGGTCAGGCTCACAGCTAAAGCCCAATGTCCCTGAGGAGAAGTGACCCTGGCTCTGAGAGGAGCACACCGACAGTGGCACCGCAGAGGGGCCTGAGCCTCGCTGTCACCGGGCCACAGCCAGGCATTCATGGGTGCTGTCTCTCACAACCCTCATTAGGGAGAAATGAACATTCACCTTAAGGACGTGCGTTAGAAAGTGAGAGAAAGGCTTTACTCCAGACTCTGGCGATCGTGGAGAGAGGCTGAGTTCAACTCCCACTGCAGAGGGGAAGAGTGGGGACTACAGGCTGGTTTGAGAGTGGAAAATTGCTAAGAGGAACTTGGTTAGGTGTCAAGGATGGGAAATTCCTTGCAAAACTGGGCTCAGAAGACCAGGGAATGATGCCCAGTTGAGAAGAGGGCTCCAAGGAGCCCGACCAGTTCTAGTCTGGGACAGGGTCTTGGCAGCCCTTATGATGCCCGTGTCATAGGTAACGAACCACAGGGCAAGGAGGCATCCAAAGCCAGGGGCCAACCCGAGTCTAAGACTCTAAGACTCAGGAAGGTCTGTGTGTCCTCCCACCTGTGCCTCAGCTCCACTCTTCCCTGATCCCCAGCCGCGGTCTCTCACTCTCGGCCTCCACTCTGCTGTTTTGGGAGGTGTGAGTTGCTGTCTTCGGACCCGTCTATCATTGCATCCTCCATCCGCCTCCCTTTCCTTTTCCACTGCAGACTCCAGCCTGAGCCCCACTCTGCCTGGGGCCCAGAACAGAGCAGTGGGTTAGGTTTGCGACATTGTGGAGCACACTTACTTCTCATGTGCCTTTTTCTGAAGGTGGTGCTTACTCTGCCTTATCTATATTCTTTATTTTAAAAATCCAAACAACACAAATGATTTGTCTTGTGTCAGACCAGCGCCAGTGCAAGTAGAGATCCACGCACTGACACCCTTTTTCACAGGGAGGTGGGACTTCCCTGCTGCCCCTGGCTCCTCCTCGCACCTGCCGGGGAGGGGCCTGCATCACGCGGCAGCGAAGTCTCTCATCGCTCAGGGCCTCACTACTGCTTTAGAAGGAGTATCTAAAAAAGGACCACAGAGTCCTCTGCCCTCTGTAGATCTCTTACACTCTTTCTCCTCCGCTCATCGCAGGGCTCGGGCACGCTTCGCGCAGACAGACAGCAAGCGAATGCCCTGGAGCCCGCAGCAGCAGTTTCCGTGGAGATTCCGGCGCATGGCCCCGATTGGCCAAGCCGCTTCCAGCACCGCCCACTGAGTCCAGAGCCGGGGCGGGCGGGGTCCCTAGCTGCAGAGATTTCCCGGGGACTTGGGGAGCGGGGAGGAAATGGCGAACAACAGAAGCGGAGGGGGCCGGAGACTCTGGGAGTCGTGGTTTGTCGTCTTGTACTCGGGACACGAGGACCACATCCCACCGCCAGGGATCCGCAGCGGGTCGCTGTGGTGCGGGGAGGGTCTGGTTGTAACCCGGGTCGCGTGAGATCCTGGCAGGCCTGAAAGGCAGCGAGAGCTGCAGCCTAGCTGGGAGCGCCCCCGCGCAGGAACGGGCCGGGCCGGGCCGACGTGGAGGGGCCCGTTTCAGGGGAGTCCTAGCTGAGCCGGGGTTCCGTGCTGCGCTTGCAGCCAGCGACCCCAGTCCTCGGTGTTGTATCTTAGCTTTTCTGTTGTTTGAGGACCCAGTCAGGGAGTTGGGAGAACCCGATTATATGCCTCATAAACTGATAGTGCTAGTGCTTTCAGATTTTCACAGTATTAAATTTAAGTGATGAGAGTATTTATTGACTTTGTTGGGTACGTTCTTTTCTCGTGAGCAAAATTCCAAGTTTCTGAAGTTACTTTCAGCCCAGGAAAGAGGCTGTGGGATCCTGTGAGATAGGTCTCAAGAGGTCTCATTCAGATCAAGTCCACACGTGCCATTTAGGGGTAAATATGTTTAGTAGAAGTGGAATCTCTAAAATGTCCAGGAAGCTCTCCTTAATGCCTTAAATTCTCTTCTGCATTCAGAATGGGACCTATTCAAATACTACTCCTTTCTACATTGCTTTTCCAGGTGCTGGTTTTACTTTCCTTAGTAGCTTCTCTCCGTGTGATATCACTCTGCCATTTCTTCTGGTTGCACATTTTCTGGTATTGCTGTGCATCCCCTTCATTATTTTTATTTTGACTAGTTACCTGTCCATTCTCTCCCATTAATAACTTTTGTATCTTTAGGTTAATCACTTAACCTCTTCTAATATTGTCACATTTTTACATCATTTCAAAAAATATTTAATTTTTAGAAAGGCGAGAAAGAGGGACAGAACCATCAATGCGTGAAACATTGATCAGCTGCCTCCCACACGCCCCCTACTGGGGACCTGGCCCGCAACCCAGGCCTGTGCCCTGACTGGGAATCAAACGGTGATCTTTTGGTTCTCGGGCTGTTGGTCAATCCACTGTGCCATAGCAGCCAGCGCCCACTATTACATTTTTAAAGCCTTTTTTTCCAGCTCTAAGTGTCTTTGTGACATTGCCCGTTGGACCATCCTCTGTCCTACCACCTCGGCCTCTGCTTATCTATAGTCCATTGACTCTTACTTTCCCATATTACAAGACTTTATTCTGATATGCATTAATTTTATTAAGTTTATGTGTCCTCAGTGCAGTTGCTTATCCCAACACAAAAAAAGAAATTTTTGTATTTTCTATTCCTTTCAGATTTGAAAACCAGAGCATATACCTAAGAGAACACCATTAAAGTGTACTTTTGAGTGAGAAGCTTCATCACTGCCATTATGGAAAGATTCAGAGGGGATGTGTCCAAGGATATATATTTTGAAGTCTGTGAATACAAGGCCAAGGTAGAAAAGCAAAGGGATCCATGGCTGGTGTGGTTCAGTGGATTGAGTGCCAGCCTGCAAACCAAAAGGTGAAGGGTTTGATTCCCAGTCAGGGCACAGGCCTGGGTTGCAGGCCAGGTCCCCAGTTGGAGGCGCTCCAGAGGCAACCACACATTGATGTTTCCTCTTTCTCCCTTCCTTCCCCGTCTCTAAAAATAAATAAAATCTTTAAATAATAATAAATATTATCTGAAAGTAGTACTGAAAGTAAACTAATCGAAAACTTAAAAATAGTTTAAAAAACCACACGAGTTTTCAGAAATATACGTTCATTATAGAAAATACAGATAAACCAAAAGAAATTACACATGATCGTACTTTCCAAAGATGAACCACTAACTTTTGAAATACTATAGTTTGTATTGTGTGTACATAATTATGATTTTTTTAAAAACAAAAATGGCATCTGGTTGAGTTTTTGTGGCCTTGTTTCTGTGTGTTGTGAGGACTTCAATAAATATAATCCACATTGTAATAATAATAATAATAATAGTAATAATAATAGTAATAATAATAATAATAATAATAATAATAATAATAATAATAGCTTGGAGACAACTCAAGCAGCCTAATTTGTGGAACCTGAGAAAACCCTCCGAGGGGAGGCTTGGGCGGGGAGGCGTGGGGCCCGTCGTCCTCCTCAGGACACCGGTGTGAGCCTAGGGCGAAACCTCACTCTAAGGATGTTCCACATCCTCCAACCTCCGGTCCGAACCACGAAGCCAACAAACAATGACGGGGCCCGGAGGGAGAAGTGCAGAAAAAAGCGTCCCGGGTGCTACCCCGGTTACGCGTACCCGCTCCCAGCCCTGAGGCCCCGCCCCGAGGCCCTTCCCCAACCGTGCGACTCGCACCCCCACTTTGGCTTCGATTTGGGCTCGTCCGCGGAGCGGCTTCCAGTCACTGACCTTTGCCCTGCGGCGCGCTGGTACGTCACGGGCTGCGCCCAGCCCAAGATGGTAGCCCCCGGGTGGAGTTCGGGGCTCAGGCCGCGCGTAAGTGAGCGGCGCGCGCGGGCACGGCAGGTTGGGGGCGGTGCCCGGTTTCTGTGTCACACTCTCCCGTCCACACACAAGTGCTCTCCTCGAGCCGCGCGCTGCCCTGTGCCTGGTGGCCCTGCACATCGCCTTGTGCGCCAAGGTGAGCTGTCGAGGTCTGGGGGGCAGGGACGAGGGGCCGGGGGTGGGGATGAGGGCACATCTCTCCGCCTAGGTCGGACGCGCGTACTTACGGCCGCTCTTTGCTCCTAGAATCGGGTGGCCCGGGTCCGAGTGGGAAAAGGGGACAAGCCGGTGACCTACGAAGAGGCACACACGCCTCACCACATCACCCACCGCAAGGGCTGGCTGTCGCTGCACACAGGTGAGGGGACCCTAGTCTGCACCGGAGGTTCTTGGCTGTGACTGTCCAACCCGGACACGACATGAGCAGGTGTCCGAGGTTCAGTCCCATCAGTAGTCGGTGCCCGAGTACGAATTCAGTTCCACAGGTGCAGAGAAGTGACCAAGCAGACAGGTCAGGAGTATTGACCTGGGTTTGGAGGATCCAGAGCTGGCTCTTTCCGCGGGGAGCCAGGACCCGGTTCAACCTCCTTGGAAGTTATGTGCGTGACTCGAGACGGAAGTTGCTTTTGCTTTGCTGTCCTTCACCTCTGATTGACAGAGAGGCCAAGTTGCCTACAGCCCGCAGAAATGGCTTGGACACGCGCGACAGTGCGCTGTGAACACTGTGATTCCCGCGGAAGCAGAGATTTTTCTGTATTCTGTTTGTGAATGTGCCTACTTTTGACACTTTCTCGGTCGTTCTCAGACACAGGCACCTTCCCAGCTGAGATTGATAGGGCTCTGTGCTCTTTTTTTAAAAAATTATTCTTAAAATTTTTTTATTGAGTTTATTGGGGTGACATTGGTTAATGAAATTACGTAGGTCTGGGTGCACAGTTCTGTAAAACATCATATGTCTATTGCACTGTCTGTTCACCACCCCGAGTCTGGTCTCATTCCGGGCTCTGCCCTCTTGTTTCGGCTCTCCTACCATAAATGTGTGTCCTTCTCGAGGTTTCTTAGTGCCATGTTTTTGCAGTTTGGTTGGTGACTCTGCTGCCCTAAAATGGCCGGTGATACTGACCTGCTGGTCTAGGGTCCTGAGTGTGAGGAGGCTGTGACATGCTTTACAGAGAAAACATGTGTGTTGGGTTGGCTGTCCCCAGGCACGCGTTCTGGTGTGGCCGGGAGGCTGCAGCGGTAACCGGCCCGTGCAGCAAACAAGGTGTTTTTAAGTGGAAACCCATATGACGAGGTTACGTATTGATCTGTTGACAAAAATAACATGACCAAAGGCTTGTAACCCTGTGTTTCCCCAGGAGCTGTGGCTGAGTGTTTGCACAGTCATTGTTCACAGTGACTATAGAACAGAACTACTGTAAATTAACAGCAGTCAACTGTGTTTTGCTCACTATGAGAGTTTTCAGCTTGTATTTTGCGGCACCCCTATGTAGAGTCATTATTTGAAGGCTCTTGTCCCTTCACCCTTCCCAGGGTCTGTTTTTGAGATTGGAGGTGGGTGTGGAGGCTCAGCAGAAACTCTGACAGGTACTGTGGGTGCAGGGTTCCCACTGGGAATTCACTGGGTGAGTCCATGGCTCTGGCTGGTGACAGAGCTCATGTCCCAAACCTCGAAGGGGCTGTCGGCCTCGTCTCCAGCCTGCGGGGTGACTGGTGCGCTAAGGCAGACAAGAAGGAGCAGGAAAGGGAGTGAGGGAGTGTCATCTGAGTTCTGTGTCCTGGCCAAGGCCTCGTGCTTTCCTGTAAAACAAGGGGAGAGCGACAGTACCTACTTTGGGAGTTTGAGGAAATGATGCACTTTGAACTTTAAAGCGTTGCTCTTATTCCACTTACAGAGGAGAAGAGGTGGGGCTGGGTGGCATTGGGTGCCCTGTGCTGTCGTTGAGTGTTACCTCTGCAGCTCTGGCTGATCCTGTGGTGCCCTTCTCTGTCCAGGTAACCTGGATGGGCAGGACCACGCTGCAGAGCGCATGGTGGAGGATGTGTTTCTTCGCAAGTTCATGCTGGGCGCCTTCCCCGGCTCCCCGGCTGCCCGGCTGCCCGGCTCGTCCTGAAGCGCCAGGCTAACCAGGTGGAGATCTGCGCTCTGGTCCTGAGGCAGCTGCCTGCGCACAAGTTCTACTTCCTCGTGGGCTACAGTGAGACCCTGCTGTCCCACTTCTGCAAGTGTCCTGTGCGTGTGCACCTCCAGACAGTGCCCTCAAAGGTCATGTATAAGTACGTCTAGGACGCTCATCTTTTTTTGCATCAAGCTCTAGCCTGCAAAGCCCGGAAACGTGTGGGAAAGGGGTGAAGTGGAAACGGGGAAACGCAGCCCTTCCCAGTCCACAGACTTCACTTTCAAAGCTGCCATTGAGTAACGGGCTGTCCCTGTTGTCTGGCCCCTTGGTCTGCCTTTACCCTTTAGGTAGAAGAAGTCAGACAGGGTCTCCCTGCGGTGCCCGGGGCCCCAGGAAGGGGCCACATCCGATGTGCTGTCGTAGCAGCTCTCAGGCGTGTGGAAAGCGTTGATAGCTACCGTCACACGGCTTTCACCTGGATCTCAGGTGCTCGCTCATCTTGCATAGCTGAAACTTGAACCCTGGACCAGCATCTCCCATTCCCCCTCCTCCTGCCCCTCTTGCCACTCTGCTCTGCTTCTTTGTCAGATGCTGTTGGTGCCACAGGAAAGTGGGATCTCACAGTGTCTGTCATTCTGGGTCGGGCTTATTCCATTTAGTGTGATGTCCTCCGGTTTATCCACGCCTCAAGTGGAAGGACGTCCTTTACCGTGGCTGAGTGACATTCTGTTGTGTGCATGTGCCACAGCGTAGTCCACCCACTGATGGGCCCTGAGGCTGTTCCATGTCCTGGCCACTGTGAATAATGCTGACACGAACCTGCGGGTGAGCACGTGTGTCTGCGGTGCTGATTCCATTTCTTCTGGGTAAACCCCCAGAGGAGGACTTGCTGGGTCACACGGTGGACCTAGTTTTGGTTTCTGCAGAAGCTCTAGCCCGTTT
Source organism: Micronycteris hirsuta (assembly GCA_004026765.1). Taxonomy (NCBI): domain Eukaryota; kingdom Metazoa; phylum Chordata; class Mammalia; order Chiroptera; family Phyllostomidae; genus Micronycteris; species Micronycteris hirsuta. The sequence goes on from PVJI01003942.1 coordinate 99,955, forward strand.
GCCATAGGCCGCTTGAACTCACTCTCCTACCAACAGTGTGTGAAAGCCTCCCTTTTCTATGGAGGAAGCACACCTAGGAACGGGGGGGGTGGGAATGGCAGTTGTCACAGAGGCCTGGCCCCTGAGTGATGTCACGGGATTCTGGGCCAGTCCCAACCTGTCCCACAGCTGTCAGGTCACTTGTGTCGCATGTCAAAATCACACCAAGTCATATCTGTTCTACAGTGTCTGCATTCTTATTTAGGCATACACTATTACAAAAGCATAGTCCCATCCTTATAAGTGGTGCACCAAAGTCCCAGCATGTCCAGTACTTACTACTTAATTGGAGAAAACGAAGAATGCAGAACACGGGGAGAAAGGAGGAACGCAGAGAGGACAGAGAACACAGAAAACAGAACAAATGCAAGCAGAACGGAGACAACGCGGAAGACGGCGAGAACAAGCACCATGTTAATGTGTATTTTTCCTAGGACATCACCCATTTCCTCTAGTTTTTCAGTTTGAGGCAATAGGTTTTTCTTATATGACTTAATTTATTTTTGGAAAAGAACTGTAATGAATAAACAAATACTGATGCATCATTATTAACTGAAATCTATATTTTATTCAGTTTCCCACATTTGAAGCTCAGTCCCAGTGCTGGCGCCTCCTGTGTTAGAGCCCGGACTGGTCTCCCAGCCAGAGAGGCTGATGGTGCCCTCTGGGATCCCTGGTGACAGAATGGGGTGCTGTGGTCTGAAATAAAACCAGGAGAAGGAAGTGGGGCCTGAGAAAGGGTCTGATGAGGGAGACTTATTCTCTAGGCTGGGGTGGGGTAAGCTGTTGGCAGTTCTCATGCATGGGAAGGGACAGGATCAGATCCCTAATTTTGAAAGATAAGCTGGTGATGGTGTGGAGATTGGATTGGACGAGTTGGGGACAGGAAGCAGAGGGAGCAGTGCAAGGACTGGTGCAGGGTGGTGCTGGCCTGAGCTGAGGCAGGGCCCTGAGTTTGCAGAGGAGCACAGGTGTGAGGACCAGAAAAAGGCTGTGGTCAGTGCTGCCCCAAGGAGGAAGCCAGACCGGTGCAGGAGTGAGTGCTCACGGGGAGCTTGGCTCTGTGGACACCAGTAGGGCAGCTAATTCTGCTGAAAGGACACTATTTGCTAAGCTCTTGATTTATTCAGCCCATAGAAGGTAAGAAAGGACACAGAAGGGAAGAGGGAGAGTGAGCCTGACACATTGGGCAGAAGCTGAACGCCACACCTCGCTGAATCCTCCCAGCTGCCTAGAGGGGTCGGTTGCCCCATCTGGCTGAGGAGGAGACTGAGTTTCCTTGGATTTGCCTGAAGTGACACAGCTGGTGGGTGGTTGAGCCAGGAGTCAGCTCTGTCTGCTGTCACGTAGTGTGCACCTGGCAGGGAACACCTGACAGGTTCTCACCAAAAAAGTGCCTCTCTGCTGCCATCTCGTATTCACCTTGGAAATAATACTCAAGTGCAGGTCATGGAGAAAAGCCCTTTTTTTTTCCCATCTAGTGTGCCTATTTTAAGTAACGCCACAGTGAAGTTCATCAGGGAATGCACTTCTGCGCTGCCACCTAAGCTGCACCACTGATAGAAGCTCTTCTCCGATGCCGAGTGGTGTGCCAGCGGTGAATACCACCGTCTGGTGCGAAGATGTCCTCGTAGAACATAACTCACTGCTGCCATCTAGTGCTCACCTTTCAAATAATGTGAGTGTAGCTTGCAACAAAAGTTTCTCTGCTGCCGTCACATGTGCTACCAGGAAATACCAACGTGTTCTACTACCATCTGATGAGCATCTTGAAAGTTACAGGGATGTGGTCCCCCTGAGGCTTGCTGGGGGCCAGCCCTCGGGGGTCCGCATCCCCTCTTACTAGAACTTCCACCTTTGTGCCCCCACTGCCTCCTGTACCTGGGGCCCTGTACCTGCCTGTTGTCCTCCTCTGTCTGTCACCATGCAGGCCAACCTTGCACCCCAAGACTGGTTCTGAAGACCTCAGGCCGGGACACCCTGCACTCCATGTTAGCCTCGCCCAGCCCAGGGGTCCCCGCACTTCTCAGGCCTGCACCATCTCCCCAGCTGCCCGTGGCCCCTCTTTCCCCACGTGTGACTACACCCACAGGGCCCTGGATGTCACACCCCTCCCACGTCCTGAAGGCTGTGGCTTTGTCACAGCCCACAGCACAGCTCACACTCGCATTCCCAGGTCTCCCCCACATCACCAGCCCCACACCCCTGCCCGTGGTCTCTCCTCAGTGGCCCCTGGGGGCTGCCGTTCAGGTAGACCCTGCAAGAGAGCCCGCGGGTCGTCCAAGGCCAGACTACCACGCACGGGGCCTGGCCCTGGACGGTCAGCTTGCAGGTCTTCACCAACAGCCAGTGGTACCACACCTGTAGGGCTCCTTGCTGAATGCCCAGTGGGTGCTCACTGCTGCTCACTGCTTCAGCTCAAAAAGTATGTGTGGGAGTGCGTGGAGGGGGCTCTTCCGAAGGCCTCCGGTCAGGGGCATTCTCCTGGGGTCTCTGCCGAGTGTCTCTGGGACTGTGGGCCTGGTGGCAACGAGACTGAGCGTGCAGACCCTGACCCCTGCCAGGGGAGGCTCGGAGGGTCGCGTCCGCAGCCGGTGCACAGGGAGGACGGCCTGGCTCCCCTGTGCCCACAGAAAAGCCCATGACTGGAGACTGGTCTTCGGAGCAAGGGAAATCGAGTACGGCAGCAACCAGCAGTGAAGCCGCCTCTCCAAGAGAGATTTGTTGAGAAAATCATCCTTCTGGAGAGCTACTCGCCCATCTTGGAAGCCAACGACATCGCTCTGGTGAAAATCACCCCTCCCGTGGTCTGCAACTCCCTCATCAGACCCGGCTGCCTGCCCCAGTTCTCGGCAGGCCCACCCCGAGTGTCCCAGTCCTGCTGGGTGACGGGCTGGGGATTCTTGAGGGAGAACAGTGACTACAGGAGGGGCTCCCAGGGGGCATTGCAGGTTGTTCCCGGGGTGGACGTTGAGGTGAAACGGGAGTGGTCGAGGCCTGGCGGAGCAGCTGTCCTCGCACGGTGCCCGGGCAGCTCCCGTCACAGCCCAGTTCCAGCTGGAGAAGCTGCGGGTGGGAGCCGAGGGCTGGACCACAGCCACGCCCGGCGAGGGCAGCTGGGTGAGCACAGGGGCGACCTGGCATTTTGAGAGTGGGGTCAAGGCTTCTGTCCTCAGGGCCTGGAGCCCAGGAGCGGCATTCCGGAACTGGGGGGGAAAGCTCTAGACAGGGTTTTGTGGCTGTAGGCCAGTCCTTTCCCTCTCTGGGCCTTAGTTTCCCCATCTGTGAGCGAAAGGGCCAGAGCCCAGTGCTTCTGCCCCCACCCCTGGCAGTCCTAGCCTCCACATGCACCCCACTCATCGCCGCCGCTCCGGGGTGTGTCTGGACCAGCGGGGGCGTCACAGTGGCAGCGGGGGCGTCACAGTGGCAGCGGGGTCTGGCAGGGGCAGGATCACACCGCGGCGGCCTCTGCGCGCACCGGCAGTCACCTGAGCTGTCACCCGGTCACGTCAGGGAGGTGAGGGTGTGACTGACACTAACTCAGTTCTCAGTGTTTTCTGTTACCTCAACAACAGAACATTCAGGCTTCCGAATCAAAGGCAGTTCAGCTGCATGGGGTTTAAAACTCCGCCTTCTGGCCCGGCTGGCGTAGCTCAGTGGATTGAGCACGGGCTGGGAACCAGAGGGTCCCGGTTCGATTCCCAGTCGGGGCACATGCCTGGGTTGCAGGCCAGGTCCCCAGTGAGGGCCATGTGAGAGGCAACCATACATTGCTCTTTCTCTCTCCCTTCTCCTCTCTCTGAAAATAAATAAATCTTAAAAAAAAAAAAAACAAAACTCCGCCTTCTTTGGTAACCCCCCAAACCAGTCATTTCAGGGTTCCTCCCGGATTTGCCACAGTTTGGTTTAGGAAGAGCTTCAGCACAATCACCTCAGCTTAAGACAGTAACACTCCTAGCAAGAGCTTGTTGGACCTCTTACCGTACTCCTTGTGTCTTAAAGTTTTTGGGATTGACCTGCCAGGTTTGCTGCCTTTTATCTAAATTACCTGCATGTCACCCATTTCACCTTTCAAATCTAAGACTGTTCTTCCGTTTTCCAAAATTTCCTACATACCCAATATTACTGTTACAGGGTGCAGCCAAGAAATGGGCCCAAACAGGATTTGTAGTAGGGTCCAGAACTCAAGGTATCCAGGAAATATTAGAAATATGTATATAGAATGCCCTCACCCCCACAAGTCTGGACTGGGCGGGGATGGGACTCCTGGAGGAGGGCCATTCAGAGCTGTTGGGTATGGCAGCAGCTTCGTAGCTAGCCTCTGGCATGGTCATTTAACATATCTATAACCTTTAACTGGTTGTATAGATATGTTAAATAGCTGTGGCCATGCTTTGAGCCAGGGGGATGGAGGAGATTTCCACCCAGGATATAGCCGAGAGGCAACTCCCCCTAGACACAGAGCCTGCGTGAAAACTTGGAGATGGGCCCTGGCTGGTGTAGCTCAGTGGATTGAGTGCGGGCTGGGAACCAGAGGGTCCCGGTTCAATTTCCAGTCAGGGCACATGCCTGGGTTGCGGGTCAGGTCCCCAGTGAGGGCCATGTGAGAGGCAACCATACATTGCTGTTTCTCTCCCTCTCTGTCTCCCTCCTTTCCCCTCTCTCTAAAAATAAATAAAAAATAAAATCTTAATAAATAAATAAATAAATAAATAAATAAATAAATAAATCTTTAAAAAAACAAACAAACAAACTTGGAGATGGTTGGCTCTGGGCCATGGGGTCACCCCTGCCCACAGCTAACATGGCAGCCCAGAAAAACTGGAGGAATATGAAGTGCTGGCAGGTGTAGCCGATTGAAGGAGGAGTCGGAAATGGGGCTGCAGAGGAAGGTCGGCGCGGGGGATTTAAACCCAGGCACGGCAACCATAGCACTCTCTTGGACCACGAGGCTTTGGAGGAGTGGGGACCCCTCGGCCTGAGAGACAGACTCTCTCTCTCTCTCACTCGCTCTGGAACACGTGACTTTGGGGCTCCCTTGCCACGCAGCTTAGGAAGCTGGGGAGCAAGATGTAGCAGCGATGCCGAGCTCTCTCTTAGCAGTTCGGAAGAATGCAGGAGAGACGCTGCAGGAAGGGCGCTTGGACCACAAGGCTTTGGAAGAGCGGGGACCCCTCAGCCTAAGGGACTGACTCAGGACCGCGTGGCTCCCTTTGCCACGCGGCCTAGGAAGCAGGAGAGACTTTGCCTGGAAGAACAGGGGTGAAAGGACTCTTGCTGGTGGGCCATGAGAAGGTGCCACATGGTTTTGGATTAACTGGAGATTGTGGTGGCAACACAGCGGATGGTGTTGGAACCCAGGGGCTGCCTGAATCGTGGACTTCAACTTCTTTTCCTGGACTGGGCAAAGCGGGGAAGGAAGGACTGTGTGTTTGTGGGTATTCTAGAGAACTCTAGTATTTTAAAGGAGACCTTAAGTCCTTACCCCAAGCCTGTATAACTTGTAAATAAATAATTCTTTTCCTTTTCACAAGTCTCTGGCATTGGGAGACGTCTTTCCATTGGCGACGAGCATTAATGAACCTGGAGCGGGGTTGGGACATCGTTGGGTGTCCCCTGCCTTGCTCTGTAACAGTTTTTGGCGACTCAGATGGTACTATAATTGCCGTGGCAGACCACCCCCCTCTGGCCTGTTCGGTAACATTACCTCACTGTGTTTGGTATTCATTTGAATATGAATTCCCCTTGTGTATTAGACATTGAATATCTCCTGCTAATTTGCTTATGTTAATTTGATTTTTATCCCAGCTGTTAGAACTTAGAAGGAATGATAAAATTAATTTTTTAATCCCCCACAGGTTTGGTGAGCTGGCCGTGTGACGTTCAGAGCTGGTACACTAACTTCTGGAAAGTGCAGCCACTGACAGATCACGGACGTCTTCCAGCAAAAGTATGTAATTACTTTTTTTTCTGTCATCCTTTTTGGTCTATTTCTGCAGGGCTTGGTGTCATTTAGCAGTGCTGCGAGTTATTTTCCTCTCTTGTACACTTATACTGGCATGAAAAAGTATTTGTGAGCCAGCTGCTTGGACTTAGAGAGTCAGGATTATTCTTTATCAACTCCTGGCTCTGTTTACACTGTGAGAACTTGGTTTCTCTCCTGCATCTGACAACTGGGCCGCATTGTCCCGCTCTAGCTCTGGAGTCTGGCTGTGGGGTCCTGGTTCCAGATCTGGGTTCTGTCACCCGGGTCTGTGGCCTGGGGTTAAATCTGTCTGTGCCTGTGTGTCTGGGATCTGGGGTCTCTTTGGGTGTGGCTTCATGTCCTGGGTGGGTGTGTGGGGTCTGGGTCCAGCTCTGGTTCTAGAGTCTGATGCATGGAACCTGGTGTCCAGTGTTCACTGTCAGTCTGTGGTGTCTGGGGTATGATATTCAGGGTCCATGGTCTGGCTTGGTGTGTGGGGACAGTTTTGGGACTGGGGCAAGGGTCCAGGGTCTGGAGTCCAGGGCCGTGTCCAGGTCCCGAGTCTGTCTTTGGCAACTGGTGTCTATGGACTGATGGTCGTTGGTTCCAATTCAATGCCAACAGGACTTCCAGAGTTGGGGTGTGGTGAAGAAGGAAACTTTATTTAATGCCAATAGCTCCATTTTGACCCGGAATGGCTATGAGAGCAGCAAGGCTGTTAGGAAGCTCAGTAACATTACAGGTGAATCAGGAAGAGGCACTGCTGTGGGTCAGCTCAGTGGTGCTGCTGCTTAGTCGTGAAGCATCATGGCCGTGAGGGGGCCCTGAAGGGAGGCAGCCCTGGGGCAAGTTCCCCCTCAGGCTGTGCTGCTCAGCGCTGCTCTGCCCATTCTGGTCTGGTCCCTTCATTTCCTGTCTGCTCAGCTGCATTTGCACACGAAGAAACGCACTTTGGAAAAGGGGCCCCTCTGAGGAGGTCGGGCTGGGCGAGTAGAGCAAAGGCCTCTCGTGGTGTCGCCACAATAGTCGGGGTTATTGTTCTTCAATTTCGCCATGTTTCCTCTCGTACTTTTTTTAACCCAAACTGAGGCTGCCTTTTTAGGGGGTTACAGATTATTTAAATTATATAGAAAAATGAAAATTAATTCAAAATTCTACCCAAACAGGTAATAACTGCTATTGTTTGGAGTATATGCTCTTCTAGACATTTCTACTTCCCTATTTCTATTCTACTTTCTCTGGACGTAATTTATTATTCTGGGTTTGTAATATGGATGTAAACCTTGTGAATTTTCATCTGTTTCCCCCTAATGTGCAGATTTATCACTACTTTTTCCATAGGTTTTTAATGTATTTTTATTATTCAGTTCAAATTATTTTTTAACTGCAATTGTGATTTATTTTGAGGGTTATTCAGAAGTGTATTTCATCACTTTTAAATGTAAGAACTTTCTAGTTACCTTTTACAAATGATTTCTAGATTATCTACAATGAGAGCAAGAAACATGCTTCATATAATTTCAATCCTTTGAATTTTTTTTGAAACTTGCTTCATTACAATACGGTTGATGTAAAAACTGTTCCAAGCACGCATCTCTGCTGCCATCTCGTGTTCATTTTGGGAATATCGCCTTTGTGCAGGTCAGTAGGAAAAGTTGTGTATACTCCCTTATCTGTGAATGCTGAATCCGATTTGCTGCTCATGGTGTTTCTTACATCCTTACTGGATTTTTTGAGGTGGTCTCTTGTTTGTGAACGAGGTATGCTCTATTCCTGATGAGAGAGGTTTGTTAAATCTGTTAAGATTGTAAATATTTTTGTGTCTCTGTTCTATGTAATTTAAGTTTATGACATCAAGTATGTGGTGAATTTGGATCTTCCTTGTAAATTAAACCTATTGATATAAAAAACTCCTCATCTCTAGTCACGCTTTTTACCTTGAAGCCACTGCATGTTATTATGTAATTTTCATGTGGTTTATGTTTGCATAATACAGGGTGGGGAAAAGCAGGTTTAGAGTTGTGAGTACGTGAAACAAAGTTTACTGTTGTATTACTATTTAATAATTATATTTTCCATGTGAACAACTGTAAAGCTGCTTTTGCACCATCCTGTGTCTTTTCCCATTCTTTCACTTTCAGTCTTTTTGTACCCCATGTTTTAGGCAATTCATATTTTCTCCCACTTTGTGTCTTGTCCTTTTATTCTCTGAACTTTTTCAGAGTATTCTTTAATTTTATAAAGTATAGATTATTTATGTATGTCTTCATTAAACTGTATGTCCACAAATGTAGTTGATTCCTGACTTTTTTGGTTTAAATGGACCTCTAAAAATTCAAACCTACAGATGAGGGGCGGGGCCTGTCCAAGGTCAGAGGCAGGACTGGGCTGCAGGTGAGAGGGGTGGCCAGGCCAGAGGTGTGGGTGGGGCTGGGTGGGAGGCAAATTGAGGCTGGCAGGCCTGAGGGGCGGGCAGTTCTGGTGGAGAGATGAGCAACTACAGGGACTGGAGGTTCGGTGCTGCCAGCCACTGGTCTACATGGTTCATGAGGTGATGATCACGGCCAAACATGATGCAAGCAATGCAGTCCAGGGACAGGAGGTGAGCTGCGTGGGGGCTGTGAGGTGAGGGGGTTGGGCGGCAGATACAGCCACCCTGTGGGGATCAGAAAAGGGGGGCCAGTCTGTTTCTGGGGTACACATCTTGGGTCCCAATTTAAGTGCCCCGCTTCCTGTGGGACCACTTTTCTAGAGTAATCTAGATTATATTACATTTATAGACAACTTAGGTAAATGGGTATACAACGGTACCCAATTTTTAATCCAAGAACAAGATATTTTTCATTTGTTACAGTTTCTGTTATTGGGTAGCAATTTCCAATTCCGTTCATGCAGATCCTGTATATTTTTGTTAAGTTTATTCCAAGAGTTTTTTTTTAACCTGCTTTGTTGCTATTGAGTCCTTAAAAAATTGTATCTTTAATTTACTATTTCTACATGTTTATTTCTGCACGTTATTTCCCCATCACTGCACTAAATTCCATTTGGGATACTTTTCACTTGATTCTCAATAGTTATCAAGGTAAACTTGCTCTCATACATTTTTGTAGCTGTGTATGACAGAAATAGTTTGAATGGAAATAGGAAGATGTGAGGTAATGTGAGGAGCTAGAAAAATTCTTTTTGTCAGTCATAGATATATTAATGACCAAATAAAAGCTAGCATCATTCTTAGCATTTTAAGTGAGTTTACAGCCTGGAAGCAAACATAGTGTTCTAGAAATCTCAAGTGCTTTGTTAGTGGAAATGTGCCCCCATAGGTAATCTGAGGAACACACGATGTAGCAAATGTCCACATTTTCAAAGAGGAAAAGTTTAAATGGTGGATTCTGGAATCTAACAGAGTAAGATTCTTTGTTCTAAGTGACATTATGAAACGGTTATTAATGTGACTCATGAGTAACGAAAAGAAGCAGGGATCCTCAGGTGCTGACTCGGTTTTATCACAGTGAGATTCAGTCTCCTAACTCGACAGATCTCCCTTTGCCTCCTGAACTTCTCCAGATGTCTTCTCCGCCTAGGACACTTCTCCCCAGTATTTGCAAGATGGCTGGCATTTTTTGTTGTTTAAGTTTCAGCTTCCATGCCGCCTCTTCCAAGAAAGGCAGCACTTCAGGTCTAGGATGGGAAGAAGGTGCTGTTTGTATTCTAATTCAGGATACAGAGCAGGGTTTCTCGTTCTCAGCACTATGGACCGTCTTGGCCACATACTTCATTCTCCTGGGGGATTGTCCTCTGCATTGTAGGTGCTTTTTAGCATCCTATACTGTTGGGCGCCACCTACACCCATTTCTTGGCAAAGTCAGAATAAGTGGGACGCATCTGCACAGCAGAAGCAACCATGGGCAGTCCTCCTGCAAGTCTACCCCTTTGCCTGCTTGCTTTTACTGAGAATTAGCACATTTTAACCAACCTGGCCATCTCCCCACATAAAAGGATTAAGAGAATTGGCTTTAAAGCAGAAGCAGCTGCTCATTGCTAAGAGTGCCATTGCTAAAAAATGTCTTAAACAGTTCTCTCTGAAGCTTGAAATTTATTACTGAGCAGGAATATTTCATTACTAAGACTAGATAAATAGGAAAAGTAGAAAGCTTTAGCTAAAAATAATAGACTAAAAGATTTTGGTAAAAGGTTAAACATAAAGAATAGTTTTACATCTCAGAGAAATCTAGATAAGGCCATCTAACGCCTGATAGGATAGCCAAACACCTGAAGCCCTGACAAATGTTTTACTCCTAGAAGCAATTAATGGTTAGGATGCCTTAGCCTACGTGACATTCCCATTAAATCTCAAGGTACAAAGAGCAACCTCTGCATACATCTTTAACTCAGAGAGATCTAAGACTTTAAAACTACGTTTAGCCATTAACTAGGACCTGAGTTGTGGTTTGTGATTGATACTGTTCCTGGTTAATAGATAGATTAGCAAACCTCCTTATCATAACATCCATTTGTTTAAGCGTAGGTGAAAATTAAAGTGCCCTGTAACTACTTTTGTATGTCAACCTTTTTCTACCATTAATGGATTGTAGTTTTTTCTACTGATTGTAAAAAGAAAGCCTCCTAAAAATAAAGGAGAGTTTTCGGTGGTGTTCAGTCAGTGGGAGAGAACAAAGACTCCTGATTGGGCCTCCAGCATTCAGAAAGAGAGTGTTGGATATTCTTATTTTCTGTCCACCTCTATCATCCCTCCTTCCGGGAAACCTGAAAAATTGTAGAGGCTGGTCCTCCGCACTATACCTCTATTCACTGCCCACAGTTAACACCTTTCCCCTCCCCTCATGACAATCTAAAATGGGTCAGTACATTGTCTAAAGTCTGAAGCCCTATGTTTGCAGGGAGTGCGGGAGAGGCTTTACTTGGAAGTCAGGTCTCCTCACACACCAGAGGACACACTCGGGAGAAGCCCTATGTTTGCAAGGTGTGTGGGAAAGACTTTACACAGAAGTCAGTTCTTATCACACACCAGAGGACACACTCAGGGAAGAAGCCCTATGTTTGCAGGGAGTATGGGAGAGGCTTTACACGCAAGTCACATCTCATCGCACACCAGAGGACACACTTAGGGGAGAAGCCCTATATTTGCAGGGAGTGCGGGAGAGGCTTTACACAGAAGTCAGATCTCATCAGACACCAGAGGATACACTCAGGGGAGAAGCCCTATGTTTGCAGGGAGTGCGGGAGAGGCTTTACTTGGAAGTCAGGTCTCCTCACACACCAGAGGACACACTCGGGAGAAGCCTTATGTTTGCAGGTGGATTGAGTGAGTCTTTAGCATTAAGTCACATAGCAATAGCCATACGAAGTCTAGGGCCTCTTACTCTCCCAGGATTGTAATTAGTACAGAAGTAACTGGTTAAACAAACCCTCCATTTTCATGACAAGAGATAAGATGGACAAACAGTTCCAAAGTGATATAGGGATGTCAGCACCAATCTTGTTCATGGTTTTTTTGACCTCCTATTCTAAAATGTTTTGTGTCCATACACATATTAAGCCCAATGCCTCATTCTCCCCATCACTAAAAGCAGAGGGTTCCTGAAGAGCCACAAAGAACTCATACTCTCAGTCACAGAAATTCAACTCCTTCAAATGTGTAAATATGGAGTCAGTCTACTTTGGTTACTGCCCAGAGAGGGATTTGAGACAGACTCACCTGGGTAGGGAATTCCCCAGACTCCTGGGGAGGGGGCCTTTTCTCCTAATCAGCTCCCTACCCCTCCTCCCTTGGCTTTTGACTCTTCTGGTTTCCTTCAACTTCTGGAGCCTCAGGTGAACGGCAGGAAGGGATGTATGCTTGTGCACGGACGTGAGCCAGGATCACATCTGTGCACCTGGTCTTCCTCACTCCTTGCTGCCCCTTCAGGGTCAGCATTTCCTGGTACACAGCATACAGATTCCATATCAGTCCACAGTAGGTGTGAGTCTCACCTCTGTCTTTCCAGCTGTGTGACCTAAGGCAAGATTCTCAACTTCTCTCTGCCTGCTCCTTAGTCTACAATGGAAATGGGAGCTCCAGCCTTTCTGTTTGACATTCAAAGTTGAGTCAGTACAGAGAATCGCGTATAGAGGATCGCTGAGATCACAAGTCCTGTTCTAGAGCCTTCAGTGCCCCTGTCTTCCAGATCTATTCCAGGTCTTTCCGCCGACCCCTCAGCTCACCTGAGGCTTCCGTCCCGCTCGCCCAGCATCTCCCTCAGGGCGCTCTTGCCGGCCCCCGTCGGGGTTCATGGTGCCCCAGCCCCGAGTCGGAGTCGCCTGTGGAAGAAGGCGCTGAGAGGGCCGAACGTCTTTCTCCCGGTTGGCGGGACGCCGGAAGAGGGGGACGCGGGGACCCTGCGGGAGGAGGGGCTGGATGGGCCGGGGTCGCGCTGCCACAGAACCGCCCGCCGGGGGCGCCCTTGTTCCCGCCCTTCTCCCCGCGCCGGCTCAGGGCAGGCTCCGCGGGCCGCAGCCCGGGCGTCAGAGGGGTCCCGTCGGCCGGGCGGGCCTGTGGCGGGGCCAGGAAACGCGCTTTCCTCAGGGAAGGGCTCAGAGCTGCACCGGGTCTCTGGGGAAACCCGCACGGGACGCAGGCGCGGTGTCCAGCAGCCCGCGATCTCTCAGGCTGAGAGGCTCGGGGTCCCCAGGACACGCGCCTGCATCTTCGGGGCTGAGAACACTTGTAATCCCGGGGGAGCGGGTCGAGACCTCTGCGGCTGCGGGGATCTGGGGCCTCTCGTAGACGGGCTTCAGGTTCCCCACCGCTGAGTTAGTTTCCAGGGCGCCGGCATTCAGGGTCTCTGAGTTCAGGGAGATTTGGTCTTTTCGGGCGAGTTGCAGGTAGGGTGCCCCGAGCTGCGGGGAACTGGGGTTTTCAGGCTGTTTGGGGGTCTCAACGTTGGGGTTAGGAGATGTGGGGTCCTCCGGGTTAGCGGACACGGGCCCCTCGATGCTGAAGGGATTTGGGCCCCTCAGGATGAGGGCGTCTGCGGTCTTTGGCTGGACTTTGACGGTCTCGGACTGAGGGTTCCACATGGCAAGGCTCCCCGCTTACCCGTCAGTCTCCCGGGGCCCCTGCCGCGCTGCCTACCTCGGCGGAACGTCCTCTCCGAGCTCCCGGGCTTCCCGCCCTGAGGAGGTATGCGGGCGCAGGGGACGAGGTTCCTGCCATAGCCACTTTGGAGTAAGCTGCCAATCAGTGCTGCGATCCCAAGGCCCTGCCCGCCAATGGGCGGTCAGAAGAAGCTTAGAGGGCGGGGCCGAGGGCGGAGGCAGCTTGTGATTCCAGGGATCTGGACGGGCAGGTGGAAGACCCGCCCTACCCCTCGAGGATTGGCTACTGTGGGCCTCCCGAGCGCACGTCACGCAGCCTGCCCGGAGGACCGTGGCTTGGTGGTTTCTGTGGCTCGTTTTCCAGCGGCTGGTGAGGGACTCGCCCTGCAGGAGCTGGGAGCCTCGAGCTCGGGCCGGTCTTTAGGGTGAACGTGGCCCTCCTGCCGCCTGACAAAATATATTTGTTCAACCAGACTGTAGTCGGGATCCGCAACTTTCCTCTAGGCCCGTCCGTGCGCTCCGTTGTCAAACCCCCTTTGAGCAAGAGGTGCATAACCAGTGAGGACGCGGTCAAGACTGCATGCATTCCGTGGAAACTTAAGGCAGTACATTCAGACCACGCAATTCATAAACACAAAATAAGTTCCAGGGGCCTCAAACATTTAAACACAACAAATGACATAATAAGTACACTGCAAAGCACACAGAATTTCACGTCCCAAAGAAGTGGCGTTATGAGTAATAGGTATGTTTAAGTAGTCCAGGTGTAAAAACATTTCAGAAGTAGGAAGACAAGATAAAATCAAATAAAACTAAATAAATGTAGAAATACTGGAAAAACCTACAAGTATTTTGCATAAAAATAACATCAAATTTGAGGACAGGGGTCCACAGAACAGAATAAGTTGAGCTGCTACTGGTTTTCACCGGATAAAGTGGGAAGAGTGTCTCTGGTCCTCACCTCGTTTTGAGCACGTAAATATAACTTGATTTCCATGGACTGGAAATGAGCCAACTAACTGTAATTATGACAAACTGCATAAAGGGAAACCTCACTAAAGTGGAGTTGGGGGTCAGTGGGGGTGCTGTCACATAGCACACCCCCCCTGGGGTCAATTACAGGAAATACTGTCTGTCACAGGCCCCAACATGAAGATGTACCGTGTGCTCCCAGGAGAAACTGACTCCGCACAACTCAGCCAGAGAGAAACCATCATCACCCTGAACTGCACTTTTGTTTGAAATGACCCCTCCCGAGTTCCTCCTTTTTTCCTGTTTCTGAATAAACCCCTTATCTGCTGGTAAAATAACTGACTGCTATATCTTTAAGGTCAACATAACTCGGTGGCCCGTATGGGGATCCAGAGGACTCCTGAAATCTCTGAGGCTGATGAGGAGGCAGAAGCAGTGTCCTTGCTCTGAAAGACTAGGGGAAGGGTCCTTTGGTGCAGACTCTCCAGTGATCCTTTTGAGAATAGCCATCCAGAAATAACATCCTCATACCCTCTGATCCAGAAATTCCACTTTTCAAAAATTTCCTGTAGTAGCCCCGGCCTGGTAGCTCAGTTGGTTCAAGTGTCCTGTCTGTATTCCAAGGTTATCAGTTCATTCTCGAGTCAGGGCACATACAAGAAGCAACCAATTAATGAATGCGTAAGCGGAACAACTCTCTCTCTCTGTCTTTCAAATTAATAAACGAAATTAAAGGAAACACATTAAAAAGTCCCCCCAGTTATGCTTCCCTGTGTATGCCATGAAGTATGTTTAATATATTTTATATAACACTTATATAATAACATACAATTTTAAAGTTTTCAGTAGAAGAGAATTTGTTTAATTACAGTTTCCTCACACCGTGAAATATACGTTAAAAATGGGTGAGGATATATGATATTTCATTAAAGAAACAGAACCTAGTAAGGTGGTTCTAATGGAGTTTAACAGAGAATACTTTCTAAGTAATGTTGTTATGTGAGAAAAGTATCCTTCAAAACAAATTGTGTTAAAAAACCCAGGCAGAAGACATGTGCTGAAAGGAGACGCAGGGAATAGTCACAGGGATCAGGGTCTGGGCAATGTGCAGGGAAAACTTGCTTTTCCTTCATGTCATTGGGAATGTTGTGTCATTTCTCCTCTGCTTTACTTAAAAGAAACCTATCTATACATATTTTTTGTAGATAAAAGAATGGATGAGAAGTAGTCGGTTATATATGTATGCATTTAAAAATGACTCAACAAAAGCCCTGGCTGGTGTAGCTCAATGGATTGAGCGCGGGTTGGGAACCAAGCGGTCCCGGTTCGATTCCCAGTCAGGGCACACGCCTGGGTTGCAGGCCAGGTCCCAGTGAGGGCCATGTGAGAGGCAACCATACATTGCTGTTTCTCTCCCTTTCTTTCTCCTTCCCTTCCCCTCTCTCTAAAAAATAAATAAAATCTTTAAAAAAAAAAAAAGACTCAACAAGAACTCTGCACACCCTCACTACATCCAGTGGCCCGCACTGCCTTCCTTATCCGAATAGCACCTTGACCACCCGAAGTGTCCGATCTGCATCCAAAACTCCATTCCAGCAGGAGCATTTCCACAGTGCAAAATAGACTGTGTCACACAGTGACTGTTTGTGTGAGAGATGAAAACCATTTATGATCAAAACAATGAATTTTATATTTAAGTACTGAATCCAAGGTCATTTATAGAAATGCTATTAAGAATATTATAAGCCCTGACTAGTGTGGTTCAGCTT